>PITA01025781.1:0-23775 GCA_004023965.1 Spilogale gracilis
AAACATTGTCAAAATGTCTATACTGCCCAGAGCAATCTACACTTTCAATGCCATTCCGATCAAAATTCCACCAACATTCTTCAAAACATTAGAACAAACAATCCTAAAATTTATATGGAACCAAAAAAGACCCCGAATCGCTAAGGAATTGCTGAAGAAGAAAAGCAAAGCTGGGGCATCTCATTACCTGACTTCAGGCTTTATTACAAAGCCGTGATTACCAAGACAGCATGGTACTGGCACAAAAACAGAGAAACAGACCAATGGAACAGAGTGGAGAGCCCACATATGGACCCACAGATCTATGGTCAAATCATCTTTGACAAAGCAGGAAAAAGTATCCAGTGGAAAAAGGACAGTCTCTTCAATAAATGGTGCTGGGAAATTGGACAGCTACATATAGAAGAATGAAACTAGACCATTCTCTTACACCACACACAAAGGCAAACTCGAAATGGATGAAAGACCTCAACGTGAGGCAGGAATCCATCAAAATCCTGGAAGAGAACATAGGCAGTAACCTCTTTGACATCAGACACAGCAACTTCTTTCAAGACATGTCTCCAAAGGCAAAGGAGACAAAAGCGAAAATGAACTTTTGGGACTTCATCAAAATAAAAAGCTTCTGCACAGCAAAGGAAACAGTCAACAAAACAAAGAGGCAACCCACAGAATGGGAGAGGATATTTGCAAATGACACTACAGACAAAGGGCTGGTATCCAAGATCTATAAAGAACTACTCAAACTCAACACCCAAAAGGAAGATGAACACATCAAAAAATGGGCAAGAGACATGAAGAGGCACTTCTCCACAGAAGATATACAAATGGCTAACAGACACATGAAAAAATGTTCAGCGTCAATAGCTATCAGAGAAATTCAAATCAAAACCACTCTAAGATACCACCTTACACCAGTCAGAATGGCCAAAATTAACAAGACAGACAACAACAAGTGTTGGAGAGGCTGCAGAGAAAGGGGAACCCTCTTACACTGTTGGTGGGAATATGAACTGGTGCAGCTGCTTTGGAAAACAGTGTGGAGATTCCTTTAAAAATTAAAGATAGAGCTACCGTTTGACCCTGCAATTGCACTACGGGGCATTTACCCCAAGATGCAGATGTAGTGAAAAGAAGGGCCATATGCACCCCAATATTCATTGCAGCAATGGCCACAATCGCCAAACTGTGGAAAGAGCCAAGGTGCCCATCAACAGATGAATGGATAAAGAAGATGTGGTACATATATACAATGGAATACTATGCCTCCGTCAGAAAGGACGAATATCCAACTTTTGTTGCAACATGGACTGGATTGGAAGAGATTATGCTGAGTGACATAAGCCAAGAAGAGAAAGTCAAGTATCGCACGGTTTCACTTACTTGCGGTGCATGAGGGGTAAACTGGAGGACAGTGGGAGAAGGAAAGTAAATGGGAACTAGGGTAATCTAGGGAGGGAAATGAAACAACAGAGACTTTGGACACAGAAACAAACTGAGGGACTTGGAGGGAGGAGGGTGGAGGGATGGGATAGCCTGGTGGTGGGTCCTGGGACACCTAAAGTGTGAACTGGGTGTGTGGAATGGGGAATGAATCTTGGAACACTGGAAAAAAAAAATTTTAGTAACAATAAAAAAAATAATAATAATAATAATAATAAAAAAAACTGAGGCTCAAAATTCTGCACCAACTTGGGGCTCCTGGGTAGCTGA
This sequence comes from Spilogale gracilis, assembly GCA_004023965.1. NCBI lineage: Eukaryota > Metazoa > Chordata > Mammalia > Carnivora > Mephitidae > Spilogale > Spilogale gracilis. The sequence goes on from PITA01025781.1 coordinate 1,714, forward strand.
GTCGTTAGGCATCTGCCTTCGGCTCAGGTCATGATCCCAGAGTCCTAGGATGGAGCCCCATGTCGAGCTCCCTGCTTGATGGGAAGCCTGCTTCTCCCTCTCCCACTCCCCCTGCTTCTGCTCCCTCTCTCACTGAGTCTCTCTCTGTCAAATAAAGAAAATCTTTAAAAAAAAATTCTGAACCAACTATATCCACTGACACTGTAATATATCTGTGATAGGTTAAATTATGGTTCCCAATCTATCAACTCTCCTGTATCCTCATCTTTGGCATATGATACTGTAGTTATTCTCACTAAAGACCTTGGTCAAATTTGTCGTGGCTACCTGATTTGCTCTAGCAAATGGAATCTCCACGGACATATGAGTGAAGGCCTGAAATATGCTTCCAGAGTTGAGGCTTCCTTCTTGTGTTTCTGCCATCACCATGTGAAAAACATGCCCTCAAGCAGTTCACTAGTGCAAGGAGGTACAGAGACACATGGAACAGACCTAGACATTAACCGTAGCTTGAAGCCGCACCCAGACATCCCACAGATATGTTAATTATAAATAATCCATTAAGTTTTATAGCATTTATGCAGCTACAGTTAACTGATATTTAATATAATTTTTAAATATTACTAACTCACTAAATAATCTTTATATAAAAGGTTGATGAGTTTCTCTTTCATTCTTGTCCTAAAGCCTTGTACATAGTACGTTCGTAGTATGTTGTTTCCAAAGATGGCTACATCCATACCTCCCATCCGATATGATCTTTTATAATGTGATCTTCTCATTTACCCACCAAATGATGGAGTCTATCTCTCCTCTCCTCAAATTTGAGTTGGCCCTACAATGCTATATAAGACTTGAAGCCAGACCTTATAAATCTGAAGTTTCCATGTTCCTTCCTCATGGAATCCCGTCATCAAGCAGGAAGTCAAACCCCACTAAGTCCACCACACTGTTAGAAAGCCCAAACTAGACTTGTGGAAAGACAAAGCGAGAGAGAGAGTGAGAGAGCATGCCCACAAGTGCCCACAAGTATGCACATGCACATAGTGGGGCAGGGGTAGGGCTGGAAACAGGATAGATATCATGGGGTAGAGCACCAACTATAAATCATCTGAGTGAGGTATTCTAAACATTAAAATCATCCTAGTACCCCAGCTGACACTAGATGAAGCACAAGAACTTCCTAGTCAACCCACAGAATTGTGGAGAAATTGTGAGAAATGATATAGTGTTTAAAACAAGACACTAACTTTTAGGGTAAATTGTATCAACTCAATCAAGTTGTTAATAAATGTGTGCTGAATTAATTAAATTCAATAAAATATTTTGATGCTTACCTTGGTGTTTGCCATGTCCACAATATACTGGTCTCCCTTTATACATTCCATTACTTCAAAACCATCTCTGTCAATCACTTTGGCTTGAGAGCTTCCAGATACAACAAGAATCATGTCTCCTGTGTTACTATACTGCAGTGACTTGATCTGATGGCTATGTAAAAGAAAAAAGAAAATAGTGTTGAGACACTGAGTTTACACTTTCACTACATTAAGCACTGCCAGAAAAAAAGTCACACAACTGCACAAATTGGTAATTCTTCAAAATCAAGATCATCAACCTCAAAAGGGGCCCTCAACACCAGTGGCTATCCTGTTAGCAGTTTCCTCCCAGTCACCACAGCATCTACTAAAGTATCCATTCTTCTTAAATCTTCAACCCAACCAACTGCCCTTTCCTCAGCTGTTGATTTGTCCGATTCTTTATCAAAAGCAACGAACAATAACTGCCTCAACTTCCTCCCACTAATGTCATAAACTTATCTGCATCTGAACACCTCTCTTCCTCCTCCTCTTTGACTACAATGGTGGATGTAAGCCTCTTCCTGCCCAAGGCAAATCTAATACCTATATTCTCGATCCCATCCTTGCCAGTCTCCTCAGGAACTTCTACCGATTATCCTCTCTCTTCCCCTTCACCATTAATTGTTTGAACAAGTTTTCATCTCCTCTTTCATTTCTCCAGTATTACAGTATCCTTTGCATTCTCCCCACTCCACTCATTCTCCCAGCTTCCAGGATTGGTCTGCTTGGCTAACAACTGAACTCCTTCATACAAGATCATGTTACCATTCCAAAGCAGCCCACATTCAATGCCTGACCAGTGTGTGGCAAAATGGTCCAGCCCTCTGCTCCAGGCTGGCATCCATGGGAAGAATCATACCAGCCTCAGATTTCCCGGTGGGGTCAGCTCAGGCTGCTGGTGCAACTATATGACAATGCAATTTCTGTGCCTTCTGAAGGGTACTTCCCTTGCACCTTCTCTCTTAGGGGCTGATCCCCAAAGCACTCTTCAATAAACCTTTTGCATGCCAATCCTGGAATTTCAAAGAATGGTTTTGGTGAACCTGACCTGAGAGAGTTGGTTTCAAAAGTGGTCCTATGAAGTCAATTCCAAGATAAGATCACCAAGTGGCTAGTAACCAGGACCCCAACGGAGGGAGCACGTAGTCCCCAATATGCTACAGCAGTGCAAGTGCAACTGCTAAAAGTTCATCGTGAAAGGAAAGGTACTAGCTGGTGTAGCATTCCAGGCATTTGAGAGGTACAGGAAATGTAAGAATTGAACTACTGAACTGGGTGTAGTCAGTGCAATGAATAAAGACAATGAAAGGCTGAGGATGAATAATCACCAATTAAAACCTACAGTGTGAAAAAAACCAAAGGGCCTCTTTGACAGCCTATAAAGACAGTATTATTGGTGCCTGTCAGGTAAGTGGTATGTAGTGATCAATTCGGTAAAGCATATTTTTCTACCTCTATTAGGAAGAAAGACCAAAAGCAGCTGACATTCACTGGTGACCAACAGCAGCACATACATGCATCCTTGAGCCATGGCTACATTAATTTTCTGGCCCTTCGTCTTAACATAGTCCAAAGGGACCTGGGCCATCTGGACAATCTGAAGAAGTTCATGCTGGTCTGTGATCTAGATGACATCATTCTAACTGAAAAGTGGTGAGCAAAAAAATCAAGTACATTGCTGAGACACATGCTCTCCAGAAGATGTGAGATAAAGTCTAGAAAACATCAAGAGAATGAGACATGGATGTGTGGGGAAGATGCATGTAGACAGACTGTGAAAAGTGGACACCAAATATGGGCTCTTTGTCTCCAATGTTAATCCTAGACAACACCAACTTTCAAAGAGGCAATAAGCCAACCAGACAAAGTGACATGGCCAGTTGACATTAGCTAGCTTTTGTCATCATCCACACTACTGTTAATGCAATACACTTATAAGTGAAATAGCAGGGGAAAAAGGGATGGAAGTTATGCACAGGACCAAAGGCAACTCTGCAAAACTGACCTATTATTGCCAAAGGTCCAACCTGCCAGTAACAGAAGCCTATGATAAACCCCACTTCCAAAATCAATACTAAACTACTGAGTAAGTAAAATACATAATATGAAAAACGATAATAAGTATTTGGGGGGAAAACCGAGTGGGGAGGACAGGGATAAATATTTTAAGTAAAGTGGTCAGGAAGTAAGTGACTGAATAGGCTATGAAGTGAAAGAGTGGACTATGGGGCACCTGAGTGGCTCAGTGGGTTAAAGCCTCTGCCTTTGGCTCAGGTCATGATCCCAGGGTCCTGGGATCAAGGCCCACATCTGGCTCTATGCTCGGCGGGGAGCCTGCTTCCTCCTCTCTCTCTCTGCCTGCCTGTGATTTCTCTCTCTGTCAAATAAATAAATAAATAAAAATCTTAAAAAAAAAAAAAAAAAAAACAGTGGACTATGAAGAAATTTTGATATCTGCTCTCCCTTTCCAAGGTAAGCAACAGCTACTAGAAAGGAACTGCAGCAAGAATGTATCTGGCAGGGGCACTTGGGTGGCTCAGTTGGTTAAGCAACTGCCTTCAGCTCAGGTCATGATCCCGGAGACCTGGGATTGAGCCCCACATGGGCTCTTTGCTCGGCAGGAAGCCTGCTTTTCCCTCTCTCAACCCCTCTCTCGCTTGTGTTCCCTCTCTCGCTGTTTCTCTCTGTCAAATAAATAAATAAAAATCTTTAAAAAAAAAAAAAAAAAGAGGGGCGCCTGGTGGCTCAGTGGGTTAAAGCCTCTGCCTTCAGCTCAGGTCATGATCCCAGGGTCCTGGGATCAAGGGCCACATCGGGCTCTCTGCTCTCGGGGGGGGGGCGGGGAGCCTGCTTCCTCTTCTCTCTCTGCCTGCCTCTCTGCCTACTTGTGATCTCTCTGTGTGTCAAATAAATAAATAAAAACTTAAAAAAAAAAGAAAAAGAAAAAGAATGTATCTGGCATTTCCCCAATGTAACCGAAGCAGAGTGAACAAAGCAACCAGGAGTTGGAGATGTCAGAATGTAGCAAGTAGGGTGGTGCAGGTCAAGGAGGGCCATGTAAGCCACTGAAAGGACTTGGCTTTTGTTCTCTCGCAGAGAAATTAGACGAAACCCATCGAGGTGCTTTGAGTTAAGCAATGACACAATCTGACCTACACTATACAGGACCATTTTTTTTGTGCCCAGACCATTCTGCACTCTGAAGTCTGTGGACTCCTTCTTAGTATGTTTTTTAAACATATTTTAAAAACTACATTAGACATATACCAGAAAATATTATTTCTTTATCACATAAAGAAATAATTACAAAAGTATTTTTTAAAATTTGTGACATATGTGAGTTTCTGTACTAATGTATCAAGTAACCATGCCTAGAAGCAGGTCTAGTATCTACCGTAAATTTCAAAGCAGTGATGGGCATAAACAATGAGCATCTAAACTTTGCAGGTACACCTGTGACTTTGTTGCCTACTTTCATAATTAAAAGAAATGCTAAAAATCAGAGGTTCGGGAAAAGAAATAATTTTTCATCCACATTCATAAAAATTGGGAGTACAAGATATTGAACTTATGTGTTGGGTAATTTAAAATAACTGTAATTGAAATTAAATGACCAATTATATAATATATACATAAAACTGCAAATTAAGAGAAATATGCAGAAATTTTAGAATAAGAACTACAGTTACTGCAATTTAGAACTAATGGATGGGTTTAACAGCAGACTATTAATGGTTAAAAGATCCATTTTTAGACTGAAGTATGATGACAAAAAATGGAAAATAAAGAAAAAGTTTAAGGTACATATGATATATGGTGAAAAAGTCTCACCTTAGAATTGCAGAATGGAAAAAGAGAGAAGCTGTATATGAAGAGGTGACTGTCAAAATTTTGGAAAAATGATAAAACACATTAACCCAGAGATTCAATAAGTACTATGAACCCCAAAAGGGTAGTAAAAACTACACCCAGGCACATCACAGTAAAACTGCTGAAAGCCAAAGACAAACGTAAAACCTTAAAAACATTGTTTTTTCCAAACATGCTTTCATCAGGAAAATTCAAAAGTAAAAGTACAATGAAATACCACTGCTTACCCACCAAGTAACTAAAATTTAAAAGGCTAACAATACAAAGTGTGTTATTGGGACTGTGAAATGAAAAAAATCTACCTTCTGAGACAAAGAAAGCTGTCATATCAGCAATTACAATTATTCTACATATTACAGGACCAGCACTGCCCAACAGAACTTTCTGTGACGGAAATATTTTACAACTGTGTTGCCCATTATGGTAACCACTAGTCACTAGCCACATGTTTCTACCAAGCACTACAAACGCAGCTAGTACAACTAAAGGACCTAATTTTTAACTTACTTTGATTTAAATTTAAATAGCTACATATGGCTAGTGGCTAGTGCACTGAACAAGTGCAGCTGTTAACAATAAGAAATAAATATAAAACAGTCTCAACTCTGGAACAACAAAAGATTCTCATTGGCTCATAAAACAGATGAAAAATGAAATACTAACAAAAATGTTCTTCAAAAATAAAAGAAAACCTAATGAAATCTATCAAAGTTTACTTGCATGATAATAGTACCAGCACTAAAAAAGTCGGTTGTACAGTCCCTAAATGTGATTTCCAGTTACAGATTTAGAAATGAATATTGAAGTAAATTCTCCATGTAAAAATGTCTTATTCACCCTACTAAAACACAGTCTCTAACATTCTTCAGAGATGGCATGGTAAAGGAGCACACATCAAAGCAATCTTAGAGGTGTATGCTATATCAGGGGCCATTCTCTCAAAAGAGAAATCACCTAGTAAAAAGTAGGAAAAGCAAACAAATAAATACCCTAAATAGATATTAATACACAAACCCATAAAGAGTTCTGCTGGAGAGCTAACTTAATAAAGTCCCAAGCACAAAATTTCTCTATCAAAAAGCAAAATTGAATATCTGCCTTTTTAAACTGTCTTCATAACTTCCTTTATGAATGTAAATCTGTTAGAAAAAAAAAAAGGTCAAATTCTTTGATTTCTCCTAAAAGGCCAATCTGAAGACAAAATTAAAAAAATTTTTTTAAGAGTTTATTTATTTGACCGAGAGAAACACAGCCAGAGAGGGAACACAAGCAAGGGGTGTGAGAGAGGGAGAAGCAGGCCTCCCGCCGAGCAGGGAGCCCGATGTGGGACTCGATCCAGGGTCTCCGGGATCATGACCTGAGCCAAAGGCAGTCGCTTAACCAACTGAGCCACCCAGGCGCCCCAACAAAATAAATTTTAATGATAAGACAATTTTAACAAAATTTTAGGCTATTTAGTCTTACTTAGATTTACTTTCTAAGTCTATAATTTCAAGGGTGCCCCATGCTCATAAGAGAGAAACCTCAAAAAGCAAATGTGGGGCTACTGCCCAGGCCCTTCTTTCCTAAGAAGAAAAGCCTCTCTGGCCTCATACTAAATGAAAAATGCTGGGAAGGAATGAGGTCCTTAGCAAAATTCTGACCATGGTCCCAAATTTAAATGTTAAGCCCAGAAGGAGGCCCCCAAAATAAGATATAAAATTATATATTTCATCAGATTTGCCAGTTTTTTCATTTACTGTCCACAGTTCCAAATTCACTCTCCACTGCCTGCTCTGCAAAAATGAATTTTAATTCCCTTTAAATACTCTTCCTTTGCCCTATGGCATGAAGTTTTAAGGATAGAGGGTGCTAGAGAGGCATTGCAGGGAGAAGGGGCTTTCCCCACTAGGTCCAGTGTGCTCCTACTAATGGGCTCCAGCACCCCACATGTCTTCCCTAGTGTCTGGCTCCTGCAGCCTGAGCAGCTTCTCTATGCCAGGCTCCTAAAAGTACCTGAGAGTCAGCAACATCCAGCAGCTTCCCCCAGCACCTCCCTCAGGCACTACTATCACAGTGACTCCTGCGAGACAGGTTTCTGGGAAGTTCTGCTGTCAGAGCACAACAAATTGTTTATCATTCAATGAGCCAAAGCCTTGTCCTCTCAAATGTCTGGATCTCAATCCTGGAGGCCTCTGCCTTGAATGCTTTATCTCTATCCTAGGGAAAGTAGATGCTCCTTTTAGCTGCTATTCCTATAATCTTTAGAGTACTCTTTACTTTTTATTAGCCAATACTTCATTTCTCCAATCCTTTGTTAGTAATTCTTCATAATAAACTTCCCCCTCTTCAAATTGCCATGTGATTGCTCTCTACTTATTAGACTCTGATATATTAAATGTCAAGTGATTAATTAGAAACAGAAAATTATGGGCGATTTAGTTCAATTTGTTTATATATGCACTTATAAACAAATGTATATATATATAGAAACAAGCAGAACAGGTTTTTGATAATTACATAGCTCAGACTGCTAAACCAAAGTAGTTCACAGGCTATATCTTTGTTAACAGTACTCTCATTTTGGAAAATTCAATTTTCTTCATTAACCATAAAAGATCTAGTATTATACAAGATCACTTTGTTTTCTCTGGTGAATCATTCTTCTCTTTGGAAAGAATTATCTAAAAAACAGCAAAATTTAAGAAGAAAAGTTAGTAAAAACAGTCGGCGGTCCATTTCTCTGGCTATGTGCTCTATGAAATTGCTCTATTTATATTTGGAAGAAAATACAAAATCTCAACAATCCCACACTAATAGTCACCTTACTTTAGCCGTATAGGCAAACTTGATGTTTTCCCTCTGTGTTGTTTTTTTCATGTGCTCTCTTTGTCAACATTAAAATGAAAAGTTAAGCATTAAGCTCATCAGTCCTGTCCCACTTCTCTCTTAATTCTGCTAGCCACAGAGTTAAAAGGACAGGATTAAGGAGTCATTAGACACATTACTAAGAAGAATTAAAGGGCTTCTTCAAGGGGTATAACATCTGCTCCTCAAATTCCTGCCTAAACAACTAAGATTCCGATCAAAGAGAAAAGAGGGAAAGCCAATCTGACAGTAAACTGGAGTAATGAGGAAGTGAATGTTCTCTCAGGGAGTAACTCTGACACCAGAAGAAGGCTTAGTGACATTGCACAATTCTTTCTGTGAAGTTATTCATGGGGCAAGTGGGAGTATATGAGTGTAAGTGGAGGGGAATGGGAAGGTGAAGATTGAGGATCCTTTTAAGTAGTTTTTGCTCAGCTAGCAAAACAAGCTGGGACATGCAAGACAGATAAACACAGCTGTCTGGGACTGTCACTTGGGGCTCAGGAGCCAATGTGTCCTGATGTAGTGAAAAGTGCACCGGAATGTGAGTCAGGAGGCCAGGGATCCAAGTACTCGCTCTGTTGTTAAGTAGCTATGTGATGATGAACAGGCCCTTCAGCTTCACTAGGCTCAGTCTCCCCATCTTTTGGAAAATTAATTGATGTAACTAGTTGGCAGCACAATGCAGAGGTGCTCCTGAGACAGAGTTCATGTACTAACTGTATAACTTTGCTGAGTCCTGGTTCCTTCCACTGAAAAAACCTGGAGTAATAACACTTACAGGACTGGGGTGAGAATTAAAAATAATATACATAATGACACCTAATACGGTACGTGAAATGAGTTGGTGCTATTATTATTACTTCTTTATTTCCAAGGTCTCTTTAAGATTTGACAGATATAAAATCTTGGGAGCCAACTATAATGAATACACTCAAGTTGAATACACTGAATATTTGAAATGCATTACAAGTCAGGTGAGTGTAAGTTTATCACACATTTTAATTATCTATTAACCAAAATACCCAGGAGAAACATCCTTGCATCTGTTCTGATTTTCTGCACCCACTCCAAAAACTCAAGTCCTATGTCAAATTTGAGATTACATTCTTAAAAATGAAAAATGGTAATAATTACAGAAAATATAGCTTTAGATTGGCAAGCCATTTTCCATGTATGCAATATATATTATCCAGTGCTAGGAAAAGGGCAAGAAAGCAAGAGATCTGAAGCAGAGCCAACAAAGTTTTCTGTATGAGAATATCAGAAAATACTACTTTATTCCATGCCAAGATAAATCTTCACTACTTCAATATTTTAGCTTTAAATTTAAGAATAGATTTCCAATGCAAAATTAATTAAGAATATGTCACTCACCAGCTTAAACATATCAAAGGTTAACAAGCTAGCAGTAACTTTACAAAATACTGTATCGGTCAAACAAAATTAAACCCAGAGAAAATTCTATTCAGGACTATGTATTCACAATTTTACAAAAGCTAATCTATAACTCTTCCCTTCCATTATAATGCATATTCTTACTTATAAATGTGATAAAAATAACTCTATCACTCAATCAAGTATAGATTAATAGTTTCGTGACTTTATATGATTTCAAAGTCAAGTTCCATGTTAAAATAAGATAGTCAACCCAAAAGGCAAGAAATGAAAATACCTAAACAATATGTTTTCATGTCTTCTGAGGATTAGAGAAATAGGATCAAAAACAATTTTTCCTTCTTTGTTAATAGAGTACCCATTTTCATGTTTATTGGCCAGTTACATTTCTTCTGCCGTTATCTGTTAATTCATTTCCTTTGACCAGTTTTAAATTTCCAATATCCTCTTCCTTACTGATTTGCAAAAACTATGTATTATGGATAGCAGCCCATTACTTTCAATATGTATTCTAACTTTTTCTGAGTTTATAATTTGTCCTTTACAATGTCTTTTGTTTTCCTAAGTATAAAATATCCTTTTAATTATAACAGCAATTATACTGTTCTGCCACGCCATGTAAAATTAGAAAACGAAAGTTCTTCTTTTCCCCCACAGAATATACTTCCATTTGCAAGATATAACCTCCTAAACTTTCCCTAGTAACTGAAAAATGTAAATATGTAAGTTACGTATTACAAAAGGGGGCACCCAGGTGGCTCAGTTGGTTAAACATCAGCCTTTGGTGCAGGTCATGATTTCAGGGTCCTGGGATTAAGTCCCACATCATGATCTCTGCTCAGAAGGAAGTCTGCTTCCCCCTCTCACTCTCCCTCTATACTCTCCCTTTCTCTCTCAAATAAATATTTTTTTAAGTATAAAAAATAGGGGTGCCTGGGTGTCTCCGTTGTTAAGCATCTGCCTTCAGCTCAGGACATGATCCCAATGTCCTGGGATGGAGCCCTGCATCAGGCTCCCTGCTCAGCGGGAAGCCTGCTTCTCCCTCTCTCATTCCCCCTTTTTGTGTTCCCTCTCTAGCCGGGATCTTAAAAAAAAATCTTAGGGGCACCTGGGTGGCTCAGTTGGTTAAGCGACTGCCTTCGGCTCAGGTCATGATCCCGGAGGCCCGGGATCGAGTCCCATATCAGGCTCCCCGCTCGGCGGGAAGCCTGCTTCTCCTTCTCTCACTCCCCCTGCTTGTGTTCCCCCTCTGGCTGTGTTTCTCTCTGTCAAATAAATAAAATCTTTAAAAAAAAGATTAAAAAAAAAAAATTTTTTTTCGGGGCGCCTAGGTGGCTCAGTTGGTTGGGCGACTGTCTTCGGCTCAGGTCATAATCCTGGAGACCCCGGATCGAGCCCCACATCGGGCTGCCTGCTCGGCGGGAAGCCTGCTTCTCCCTCTCTCACTCCCCTGCTTGTGTTCCCTCTCTGCCTGTGTTTCTCTCTGTCAAATAAATAAAATCTTAAAAAAAAAATTTTTTTTTTCAAAAAATAAACAAAAAGGGAATTTTTTGGAAAATCCTTTTTATTTAATAAACATTACAAAAATGTTTCTATCTTTCTAGCTAGAAAATTCAAGAAAACATGGTTTTGAGCAAAAACAGGAAAGGACAGAAAATAGATGTAAAAATATATTAAGGCTGCTTTTCAAAAGACACTTAGGAAAAGGAAAAGCTGCAGACTGAGAGGAAATATTTATGATACCAAATCTTATAAAGAATTTTATCAACCAACCTGAGAACAACTCAATTTTTCAAATGGACAAAAAGAACTGAACAGCTCACTAAAGAAGACATACATAATGAAAGACATAAAAAGATGCTAAAAAAAAAAGATGCTCAACATCATACTAATTATGAAAACTCAAATGAAAACCATTTACATATCACTACATACCCAAAACAATGGCTAAATTTTAAAATATTGATACCAAGTGTACCTAAGGATGTACATAAATCATACATTGCTGTGTAGAAAGCAAAATGGTATAGGCACTTTGGGAAAGTATGGCAATTTCTCATGAAGTTAACATACACATAGCACACGAACAAACAATTCACTCCAAATTAACTCTATTTGTCCAAGGAAAGTAAAACATCTATCTGCAAAAAGACCTGTACAGAAATATTTACAACAGTTTCATTCAAATATCTAAAATTTGGAAGTAACCCAAACGTCTAACTGGTGAACAGGTAAACAATCTGCAGTGTATTCATATGATGAATACTACACAGCAATGAAAAGGAGAAAACTTACTGAGAGAGGCAACAACAAAATCAGATCAGCAGTTGCCTGGGTGTCAGGAGAAGGGATTGACCACAAAGTGACTGGAGGGAAATATGGGGGATAATGAAATGTTCTTTACCTTGACTGTGGTGCTGGTAAAATGACTGTATGCATTTCTCAGAACTCCTGAAACTGCACACTTGAAAAGAATATATTTTATTGTACATAAATTATGCCTGAGTAAATATGACTTTTAAAAGTTCATTAAGGTGCAGCCATTCTAGAAAACAGTATGGAAGTTCTTCAAAAACGTGAGACTAGAAGTACCCTACAACCCAGCAACTGTACTGTTTACTGGGTATTTACCCCAAAGATACAAATGTAATGATCCAAAGGGGCACAAGCACCCCAATGTTTACAACAGCAATGCCCACAATCGCCAAACTATGGAAAGAGCCCAGATGATGTCCACTGATAGATGAATGGATAAAGAAGATGTGGTATATATATATATATATATATATATATATATATATATATATATATATATATATAATGTAATATTACACAGCCATCAAAAAATGAAATCTTGCCATTTGCAATGACATGGATGGAACTAGAGGGTATCATGCTAAGCAAAATAAATCAATCAGAGAAAGACAATTATCATATTATCTCACTGATATGAAGAATTTGAGAAACAAGACTGATTAAAACTCTTCAGAGTACAGGAATAGAAGGAACACTCTTCAATTCCATAAAATCTACCTATGAAAAACCCACAGCAAAGACAGCCTTTCCCTTAAGGTCAGGAACACGACAAGGATGCTTACTCTCACCACTGCTGTTCAACATAGTACTAGAAGTCCTAGCAACAGCAATCAGACAACAGAAAGAAATAAAAGGTATTCAGATTGGCAAAGAAGAAGTCAAACTCTCTCTCTTCACAGATGACATGATACTTTATATGGAAAACCCAAAAGATTCCACCCCCAAACTACTAGAACTCACACAGCAATTCAGCAATGTGGCAGGATACAAAATCAATGCACAGAAATCAGTTGCTTTCTTATATACTAACAATGTAACTGTAGAAAGGGAAATTAGAGAATCAATCCCATTTACAATAGCACCAAAAACCGTAAGATATCTTGGAATAAACCAAACCAAAGAGGTAAAGGATCTGTACTCAAAGAACTACAGAACACAAATGAAAGAAATTGAAGAAGACAGAAAATGATGGAAAAACATCCCATACTCATGGATCAGAAAAATAAACATTGTTAAAATCTCTGTGCTGCCCAGAGCAATCTATACTTTCATGCCAGCCCAATCAAAATACCAACAGCATTTTTCAAAGTGCTGGAACAAACGATTCTAAAATTTGTATGTAACCAGGAAAGACCCTGAATTGCCAAGGAAATGTTGAAGAAGAAAAACAAAGCTGGGGGCACACGTTGCCTAACTTCAAGCTATTACAGAGCTGTAATCACCAAGACAGCATGGTACCAGCAAAAAGACAGACAGACCAATGGAACAGAACAGAGAGTCCAGATATGGACCTTCAACTCTATGGTCAACTAATCTTTGACAAAGCAGAAAAAAATATCCACTGGAAAAAAGATAATCTCTTCAATAAATGGTGCTAGAAAATTGGACAGGTATGTACAAATGAAACTTGACCATTTTTTTACACCATACACAAAGATAAACTCCAAATGGATGAAAGACCACAATGTGAGACAGAAATCCATCAAAATCCTAGAGGAGAACATAGGCAGTAACCTCTTTGACATCGGCCACAGCAACTTCTTTCAAGATATGTCTCTAAAGGCAAGGGAAACAAAAGCAAATCGAACTTTTGGGACTTCATCAAGATAAGGAACAGAAAAGGAAACAATCAACAAAACAAAGGGGCAACCCACGGAATGGGAGATATTTGCAAATGATACTACACAGAAAGGGCTAATATCCAAGATCTATAAAGAACTTCTCAAACTCAACACCCAAAATACAAATAATCAAGCCAAAACATGGGCAGAAGACATGAACAGACACTTCTCACAAGAAGACATATAAATAGCTAGCAGACACATCAAAAAATGTTCATCATCATTAACCATCAGGGAAATTCAAATCCAACCCACATTGAGATACCACCTTACACCAGTTAGAATGCCAAAAATTGACAAGGCAAGAAACAACAAATGTTGGAGAGCCTGTGGAGAAAGGGGAACACTCTTACACTGTTGGTGGAAATACAAGTTGGTAGAGCCACTTTGGAAAACAGTGTGGAGGTTCCTCCAAAAAGTAGAACTAGAGCTATCCTACAACCCAGCAATTGCATTAATGGGTATTTACCCTAAAGATACAGGTAAGTGAAAAGGGCCATATGTACCCCAATATTCACAGCAGCAGTGTCCACAAGAGACCCAGGAAATTAAGTTTAAAAAATCCTTAAGCTTATATAATTTTATAAAGCAAGTATAAGAGAAAGGGAAAATATATTCAGGTACATACTGTTATTCTAAGAATATTAACTGTGCTTTTTCCCACATACCCACCTCCTATTAAAGCTTTCTGTTGATGCACATGGTCTCATTTGACCTTCATATAAACCAAGTAAACAACCTCCTCTCCAGTTAGTAAACCATAAGAAGCCTTATCAATGCCTGGGACTGTACTGACATACACAAGAATAACTTGTGATTTTATTAACCTAATACTACAACCAAAGGCATCTACTTTCCAACTTTTTCCTTCTTACTGGTGATATCCAAGATTAGTTACAAACAAATAAAAGCTTGTTGTATGCAAAGCTGAAGAAGGCTAGATGGATGTGATTTTCCACCCTGCATCTCAAGTACAGCCTAATTAATGCCGCCACTGATGGGTGATACCTATGGGGGAAAAAGTAATATATGGCAAAATTTGCAAAATATAGTAGTTTAGAAATATATATTAATATATAAAATATTAATATATTATTAATAAGGAAAGTCATAAGGCAAGTTTACCAATTATTAATAAATATAAAACGTTCAATATATGTTGTCATTAAACAGCATTAATGAACTAGACCAAGTGAAAAGGGACACAATGCCATAATTACTGAAATTTATGTAACTTTGCTTCCATATACATCAACTCATACAAAAATCATGGGTCTAAGTTTGCAAGGGGAATCTTTGTCCACCTTCACTTTCTTTTTCAGAACTAACTGATAACAAACACAGAGAAAGCACAAATGCCTAAACAAATCACTAATCTATCATGCAATTATGTGAAATGAATAAACTATTATGGTATACAAATATCAGCTGTAAAGTAATAATAACAACTTTCCCTAAAAGCCAAAATATTACTACAGTTACACGAAATGGGCAGTGAATAAAGTATTGAGATATGTAAGGCTTATAAATAAAGGAATTAAGCAAACACACACACCCTTGACTGTTTCAAATGACATTTACTCTAAATGGTTTCAATCCCTTCTGTGCTTTTGTGTAATATAATGATTAATGGTACTTGATCTACAGTTAGAATGCCTGCATTCAAATCCCTGGTCTATCACTTTGTGTGACCTTAGGCTAATTAATTAATCTCTCTAAGCCTCCTTTTCCACATCCCTAAGACAGGGATAATAAATGTATCTATGACACACGGCAGTTGTGAGAGTTAACTGATATGAAGAACTCAGCCAGACTCAATAAACTATTATGCAAACAGAATATGTCTTCTTTGTTCTTTAACAAAAGAAAAACATTTATTGCTGGATAAAATAAGCAGAATATACACATGGTAGTTAAAACTCAAAAGATATAAAAGGGACAAGTAAAAACACATTTTCCTCCCGTCTTAGTCTTCCAGATAACCAGTTCTTTTTCCTGTAAACAACCAGTATTATTGGTTTCTTCTATACCTTTCCAGAATCAAATATGCATATAAAAGCAAACAGCATATACTGTTTTTTCCAAGCTTTAAAACAGATTATTCTTTTTTTAAATAATTTTTTTCAGTGTTTCAAGATTCGTTGTTTATGCACCATTATTTAAAAAATAAATACTTAAAAATACTATACTATTGTTTAAAAAAAACTATATACTCATCAATCCTGTGCTTTTTTAACTCTACATGTTTGGGGGATTGTTCCATAACTGACCCTTTTCTCAATGCCTTAGGTAAATATTTTTTAAATATGAGTAATAACTTCTTCCTTTTGATAGGAGAGTAGCTTAGAGATCATTTTGTAATGACAAATAATTTTTATAATATTACTTAACTGCATATAAACATATGACAAGGGTCCTTATCCTTAAAATTCTTATAAAACTATGAATTTACAATGAATTTAAAAGTAAACATTAACTACTCCACACCCACAGGAATGACTATCATGAAAAAGATAGTAACCTATGATGGTGATAATGTAAGGACACTGGAACCCTTACATACGGCCTGTACAAATATAAATTGGTGCAGTCACTCCTGAATTTGTTAGGTTATGAATATATTAAACATGAATTTACCACATGACCTAGAAATTCCCAATCTAGGTAGTATCAACCTAAGAAAGGCAGATGGAAACATAACCATCCTAACACTTGTACACAAATGTTCATAGCAGCATTATTCATAATAGCCAAAATGTAGAAATAATGCAAATGTGTCCACGAACTGGTGAATGGACAAACAAAATATGCCATATTTGCTTGCCAGAAAGTGGGATGGCAGGGGTGGGGGGAAGGAAGGCTATGAGAAATAGGCAAAGAAGATTAAGAGATCTAATTATAAAATAAATTACGGAGATGAAAAGTACAGTGTTGGAAATACAGTCAATAATACTGCAATAACATCGTATGATGACAGACAGTGATTATACTTATGATAAGCACTGAGTAATGTAAAGAATTGTCAAATGACTGTGTTTTATGCCTAAAACTAATATAACATTTTATGTCAACTATAGTTCAATAATAAATATTTTTAAAAATATAGGTAATCAGCAGCATTATTTACAATAGCCAAACTACAGAAGCAGCCCAAGTGTCCACTGACAGATGTAAGGATAAAGAAGACGTGGTGTATACACACATACATACATACATACACACACACACACACACACACACACAAAATAGAATATTTTTGAGCCATAAAAAATGAAATCTTGCCATTTCCAACAACATGGATGGAGCTAGAGAGTATAAGGCTAAGCAAACAGTTAGCAAAAGGCAAATACCACATTATTTCACTCATATGTTGAATTTAAGAAACAAGTTAATAAAGAAAAAAAGAGAAACAAACCAAAAACAAGAGGCCAGGTGGTTAAGGGGCATGGATGAAACAGGTGAAGAGTACACTTTTCTTGATGAGCACTAAGTAAAATATGGAATTGTTGAATCACTATATTGTATACTTGAGACTAATGTAATGCTCTAAGGTAACTACACTGGAATTTAAAAAAAAAAGATACAGGCAATCCTTGCTTTGCATAGTTCTGAAATGTATGAATTTCAGTTATCATAATTTAGAAAAATAATACCAGGCTCCAACAGCATGGCTCAAATTTTAGTTATTCCCAGGCCACACCGATTCTAAAGAAATTCTAAAGGTGAGGTCCAGCATTTAACACTTTTTTAAGTTTATATTTTAGTTCCAATTAATATATAGTGTTGTAATACTTTCAGGTGTACAATGTAGTAATTCAAACTTCTATGAATCACTCTGTGCTCATCTCAAGTGCACTCTATCACTTATTTAATCCATATCCCTACCTACCTCCCTTCTGGTAACCATCAGTTTGTTCTCTATAGTGAAAAGTCTGTTTCTTGATTTGTTCCTCTCTTTTTTCCTGTCAGCATTTAACATTTTACCAAGACCTTCAGATGGCCCTGAACTATGGTAAATTATAAATAATATGCGATATAATACTTGGTAAGAATATAGTAGAACATGTAGTAATATTAAAAATCTCTAAGCAAAGGAAAGGAAATGGGAAGTGGGGTAAATCAGGGAGGAAGACAAAACATAAGAGACTTTGGACTCAGAAACAAACTGAGGGTCTTGGAGGGAAGGGGGTAAGGGGATGGGTGAGCCTGGTGGTGGATATCAAGGGCACATATTGCATGGAGCACTGGGTGTGGGGCATAAACAATGAATCTTGGAACACTAAAAAAATTTAAAAAATTAATAAATTAAAAAAAATCTCCAAGCAATATTGTGAAGTGGAAAACAAAAACAAACTCTAGAACAACCATCTGATATCATTTATGAAAACAAATACAGTATATACTCTTCTGTTCGTTATGTGTATTTGTCAATGGTGGCATAAAAAATCCTTAAAGAATATACACCATTATGAAAACAGTCAGAAAACTATGAAAGAGATTTTTAAAAGATGATCAAGGAAGAACGTCAGTTTTTAAAAAAAAAAATTTTTTTAAGATTTTATTTATTTGACAGAGAGAAACACAGCCAGAGAGGGAACACAAGCAGGGGGAGTGAGAGAGGGAGAAGTAGGCTTCCCGCTGAGCAGGGAGCCCGATGTGGGGCTTAATCCTGGGTCTCTAGGATCATGACCTGAGCCGAAGGCAGTTGCTTAACCAACTGAGCCACCCAGGTGCCCCAAGAACTTCAGTTTTAATTATAATGTTTTAATTTCTGTATAATTTCTTTTAATAACTTAATGTATTAATTAAAATGTTTTTAAAAGAAGAGAATAGAAAGTAGCCATGTTTAAATGGGCAGAAGATAAGGAATTCTTAACTTGGAGCTACCTAAGTGATCCAAAGCTTCTTAGTATTTTATGAAAAATTTTACTCCATCCACATTTTTTTTTACATCAAGAATATATCCAAAGGATCTGTGAGCCCAAGGACTCTAAATCATGAACATACATACATAATTTTTGAGACTCTGTGAAGAAACAAAACAAAAGCTGACTAGCAGACTGGATTAGAGGGGCGCCTAGGTGGCTTAGAGGGTTAAGCCTCTGCCTTCAGCTCAGGTCATGATCTCAGAGTCCTGGGATGGAGCCCTGCATAGGGTTCTCTGCTCAGCAGGCAGTCTGCTTCCCACTCGCTCTCTCTGCCTCCCTCTCTGCCTACCTGTGATCTCTCTCTCTCTGTATCAAATAAATAAATAAAATCTTTAAAAAAAAAAAGACTGGATTAGAGAATATGCAGTACTGATGATTTTCACCAAATGGGACAAATAAAGACTTCAGAAACTAGAGATTCACAAATCTAATATTAATGCTGGTTGGGCAAAAGTCCAAAACCAATTACTAAACATACTTCAAAATACCAAAATGGAAGATGCATCAAAAAGAAGTTGAATAACAACAGAAGAAAAGCATTATGAAAAATCTCATTTTTATACAGGTAGATCAAGAAAACATTTTACTTCAAAGTATGCTTAAGGTATGCCAGGGAAATGAGAACAAGGTCAAAAATACTTAAATATTCATCAGAGAAGTCCAAAACTCAAAATACCTGATCTCATTCTCACTCCTCAACTTAGGACTTCTGTCCCCTATCCTGAATGGCTTTGTGGGGATCTTTGAGTGAATGCCTCTTTGACACCAACTTACTCACCACTGCCTAAAACAGCACGCTCCGCTTTTATACCTTCAAGAGAGTCAACAAACTCCTTCAAGTTTTCTTCGAAGGTGAAATAAGAACAATATAGATGAGTGCCAAAAGGTATGGAAAAGTTTAGCTGAGTTAACAGGTGTTTATGGATTCTCATAGCTGTGAGCAATTTAATGTAAAGGGTTAAAAGGTCAACATGAAAATAAAGAAAGGCTTCTTTTTAAATTTTTTTTATTTAATTTATTTGTCATAGATAGAGGGCACAAGCACGAGGGAGTGACAGGCAGAGGAAGAAGGAGACTCCCTGCTGAGCAGGGAGCCCAATGTGGGACTCAATGAGGGACTCAATCCCAGGACCTTGGGATCATGACCCGATCTGAGGGCAGATGCTTAACTGATGAGCCACCCACGCACCCTAAAGAAAGGCTTCCAATGGCATACCAAAGTCTGACTCTGCCATATTCAACAAGTATTAAATGACTAACTCACTACACAGTTATCAAATCTGCAATCAGTAAAAAGCAAAATTTGATCATTAATATGTTAGATATCGGAATCTAAAACTGGAACAATTAGCTAACAAAACAGAGAATAAAATTGAATGCCAAAGAAAATACTTCCACTGCATTTTTTTCGTTTAAAAATTTAATGTAAATTTAATTTAGTATTATATAATGTACAGACACACATGAACACACAAATTTAGCAAACACATTTGTGCATGGAAGACCTAAAATACTTAACATCTGGCCTTTACAGAAAAATTGTGCCAACTCCTGCTCTTGTACAGTTAAGTCTTTTCTCAAAAATATGTTCTATCTTTGATTTTGAGTATAAAAATCAAAGATATTAAGTAACCATTCTGTAATGTTAAATTTAAATTGGAGCAGGGATGCGGGGACACTGCTGGGCAGGCAGCAGGCAGTGAAGGTCTGCAGGCTGTGGCCAGTGACTAGCTCGAGCCCATGGCAGCAAGTCTCCAGCACTGCCCAGCTGGGATCGCACATGCCCAGAACCATGTCAGTGAACATGGACCAGCTATGGCACCACTCACTGCCAGTAGCACAGTAGAGGGGCACCTGGCAGAAAGCCATGGCTGGGATGGATGGCCAGAGATGAGATGGTTGCTAACAGGCACTGGGCAGGAGCTGTGGGGCAGTCCAAGGTCATGGGGACACAGGAGGGCTAAGGTGGGAGGAGCTGGGGTGAGTGGGGATTACCCGAAGATCACACTACATGATTTTATAGAAGAATTTGGGGGAGGTGTGGGTGAGAGAATAGTAAACTTCCTGAGCCATGTGGGGCCTTTAGGAGTTTATCTTCAGGCAAGTTTTTTTCTCTTTTTAGTATATAACTGTAATATATATGACTATATAAACATAACTAATGTATGTGAGAATGGGCTGGCTCCATGAGGTGTTGGGGTCAACAGAGAAGAGCCAAAGAATCCTCCCCCTGGACAGCACTCCTTCCTTCACCTCCGTCCCAGGACAGGTGCTTGGAAGCCAAGGTGGTGTGATCTTGCAGTCACAGCGTGTCCTCTCAAAGGTCACGCCTTCCAGTATCAGAAGAGGATCACATGGATCCATTCCAAGGAGTTCTACAGCAGGGACTCCCAGAAGTACCCAGCAGCTTATGGCGCGGAGGCTTCCTTGCCATCACAAGCTCTCTGCACCCTGACTTAGGGCCTGGCTCCTCAGTGGCCTCGCAGCTCCCTGCCTCTCCTGGTATCAGCAGCTGCCAGCTAGATGTGCAGGGCTTGGGCAGAACTAAAGAGCCAGCAAAGGCTCAAGTTTGCCTAACTGAGATCCTGATTCTCCACAGCCACCTGCCTCTCCCACTGAGTGTCCGACCTGAGTGGATGACAGAATGGAGAGCTTGCCTTTGGATTTAGTGCCTAAATCAATCATGTCACCAATAATCTCATCAATAATTTCTCAGTGAGAAATTTTAATTTAATAAGTTAAAAGAGACTTTTCTTTAAAAAAAAAATGGAGCAGGGATACAGCTTAACCATTCTGTGACTGTTTTATACGTGTACTTGGGTTAAGCAACATAGAAATGATAGTTGGTGGGAACCAGGGTTCTCACTGTTAGAAAGTGAAGGTTTCTCGGGCGCCTGGGTGGCTCAGTTGATTAAGCGACTGCCTTCGGCTCAGGTCATGATCCCGGAGACCCGGGATCGAGCCCCACATCGGGCTCCCTGCTCGGCGGGAAGCCTGCTTCTCCCTCTCTCACTCCCCCTGCTTGTGTTCCCTCTCTGGCTGTGTTTCTCTCTGTCAAATAAATAAAACCTTAAAAAAAAAAAAAAGAAGAAAGTGAAGGTTTCCAAGGAGGAGTAAGACTAGAATGAACCAATGTATACTAGCTTAGAGTCAGATACATGGGTATGAAAGCCTGTTTACCTCAACATGGATGCAGATGGATAAAGAAACAATTTTATAGATTGAGCACACACATAGGTGCGTAAACATGCATTTAATTCCCAGGTCTGTCAGCTGAGAGGGCCTAGAAGGAACAATAATAAGCACACCAAGAACCCAGATCCTGTTTTTTATACCATTGCCCTAACAAATATGACTGATTCTAGGACTGGGGCAGAGACAATACAAGATGAGTCAAGAGCAACAAAAAGAAAAAAAGTAAAAAGTACTCAAAAAAAAAAAAAAAAAAGGAGGCATATCAAAGAAAGGATCACAAAAGCCAAATTGAAGAGCTCTCAGTGA
>PITA01025782.1:0-23772 GCA_004023965.1 Spilogale gracilis
GGGGAGAGGGAGAAAGGCTCCCAACACTGAGCTCCCTCCAAGGCCCCAGGGGAACAGTGGCACCAGAAGGCAGCCAGTCCCGCCTGGGTGAGAGACGGCCCACGTGCCTACAGGGCCTGGCCCAGACAATAGAACCCAGACATGTTCAACGGTCTTTGCTGGAGGCTTCCCTCACAAAACCAGTTGCCGCTGAATCCAGCCGCGGACTTATGACAGCAAATAATACACCACGAGCCTTTCAGGGGCTCATCCCCACCCCAAATGCCTGATTTTACACTCCTGTGGAAGTAAGGAACGCAGAAATAATGTTAAAAGTTGAGGTTTCTCTTCATAGAATCCAGCCTGTTCTGCAGAATCGTGTGCAGGTGCAGGGCTCCAGAAACTCCAGCCGTCTGGGGCCCGGCGGCGGAGCTCCCTTCTGCCTTTCCGCTGGGCTCCACCAGGCACTGCGGGCCGTTCGGTAAGGGCAGCTAGGGCTCGGCCAGAAAACTCACATGCTTGTGGGTGGGGTCACGGCTGGGGGCTTCCGCACGTCTGCGCAGGCCCGACAGCGCAGGGACTTCCCGGGGGGAGAGAGAATACCGTGGGGGTTAGCACACAAGGAATGGACCCTTACAGGGCGCGAGTGCCTGGACAGTGGGGGGCGGCCCTGGGCCCCCTTCGCTGTGTGCATGGTCACTGTGGTACCCGTTACCGAGAGCAGCGAGGACCCCCCAGGTCGCCCTGCTCGTCTGGGCCAAGGCCCAGGTAAGATTCACCCCAAGCGGCTGCAGCTTATAGGGCCGCATTAGCTGGAAACGAGGGAGACACAGTTCTCCCCGCAGAAAATCAATGCGCGGCAAATCACGGGCGGGCACCTGCTCCGTCCCCTTCGATTGTGAAGAGGTCCCAAGGCCCCTGGGAACCTGATCCAAGTCATTCCCACAGCACCACCCGGACAACGGATGCGTGGGCCCCGTTAAGACGGAAAAATCTGTGATTCCAAGAGCAAGAATGATTGAAAGGTTGGACTGAAAGTGTTATTCCTATTAAAGGAAGGAGGAGTCGCTTAGAAAGAAGGCTTCCCTGTCAGGAGGAGCAAAGCAGAGTGAGCCCCTGGGCGCAGACTGGTTACGCCTGGCTTGGGGCAGTCCAGGATGGAGACGGGGTGCCGGGAGACCGCGAGATTCCCACGCCGCGACCTGGCTTTGCCCGGCTGGGGGACACCTGTAACGGTTCCCAAGAGCCCCCTCGCCGAGGCTCTGCTCACCAGGCAACCGCAGGACGGGCTGGTCTGCCCCCAGGGACTCGGCGTCCTGGCCACGCCCGGTCCTCACGGGAAATGGACACGAGGGCATTTTGTTTCACAGCCTGGTCCCATGAGTTGGTCTCACCCTCGAGACACAGATCCTCTGTCAGAGGCTGGAAAATCCGGTTGTGAAGCCAGCCAGGCTGAGGTCCAGAGCTGCATCTCGTGACAACACCGGGCGAGCCATGCCCCCCCCAGCCGACGCCCGGACACCCCCAGACTTACCTTTTACAGGACATCGGAGTGTCACGTTGGCTTGCAGGGCTGCCTCCACGACGCCGCCAACCACGACGGACAGGTGGCCGTGTCCCCGTCTGCTGATATTTCTTTCGGTAGACAAGATGGCAGGCGCCTCTTCATTGAAAGGGAGCAGGAAACGATGTTAGGTTCGGGCTTCTGCTCTGGGAAACTTGATGCAGCTCTTTAAGACAGTGCGGCCGCCTCTGCCTCCCCGACGGTGCCCCATTAGGACTGGCACGGACGCAGCCCCGGGTGCTTAGTGCCCAGACGGGACAGGCAGATGGACGGATGGACGTGTCCAGAGACACAAACGCAGAGTGCACTGGAACAACCACAGCTAGCCTATGAAGTTATCCCGGTTTTATAACCAAAATTGAGGATATATCCCTCTTTGATAAATCAAAAAAGAATGAATTCCGAAGTTCATGAGAAGCCAAGAAGGCAGGGCAGGGCATCGCCCAGGATGAACTACAGCGGGATCCAGCACACCAGGGGTACGGGGCCACGGACTCTTTCCCTGGAAGGAACCTTGAAACACACCTGCCCGAAACTTGCTTGGAAAAACAACAATAACAACAAAGTCACAGAGAATCAAGAACACGGTCAAGAACTTTTCTGGATTTTGAGGAATGTGGACTTTCAACGGACTCTTTCCTCCACTCACTTAGGAAATATACTGGCCTGAGCTGAAGGAGAGGAATGCAAACTTGGAGAAGAGCAATGGGTGCCCTCAAGCTGCTCCGACGGGCGAGGGGCCCCAAACTATAGGGGTTCGTGGCTGCTGACCCAGAGGAAGGAGCTGGTTGCCCAGGGGTCTCTCAGTAGCCTGCGAGGGTCAGGGGAGGTGACCTCGTGCTAAGGGTGTGGACAGGCACCCCACCATGGAGGACAACCGCCACGATGGCGTCCCCTACTGTGCCATCAGCACATGAGCCACTGGCGGGCGAGGCCTGTTTTATGTGTGCACAGTGCGTGCAGAATGAATGCACACCAGTGGACTGTCTATTAACCACATACTCAGGGACCAGAGGACAGGCTGTACCAGCCCTTCCAGGAATCTGGATGGTCCTCAATGGGCTTAACAGGAGACCCGAGAGCCCCATTCCTTCCTGGAATTCCTAAACCTTGGGACTGACATTTTCTGGCAAGGGGCTGATGCTCACAGGAGGGTCAAAGCACAGAAAGGCCCTGCCTTGGGAATGCAGCTAGGGAGGAGCTCAGGCCATGCAGGTTCAAGGAGCTTTAAAATCAACTGGTCTGACCTTCTCAGTGTGTAGACAGGAGGTCCCTGCCACTAAACTCAGTGCTCAGGTGTCCAAATGCTGGATTTGAATCCCTGGTTTTGTGTCTCCCCTCCTCTTAGCCCATGAGCCACAGATACAAGAAACCACAGAGTGGACAGCTGAGGGAGGGAGCTCTTGGTTTATTTTTAATCCCAGAGCAGGAGCTTGCCAGGAGGAAGTGCCTTACGACCTACCACCTAAACGTGTTCCTTCGTAATGAAGCACATCTTCATATTACAATGACACCACCTGCTTCCTGGGACGATCGACACTAATTTACAGTTACAACTTCCTGAAAGTGTTTTCTAGGACTGGTAGGTACGCCTTTGGAGGCAGAGAGCCCCCTTTAGGGGATAATTATTCTCGTCTATCAGCTGGTGGCCCTTAAAAAAATGAGAAGTTTGTACTGTCCATGTTGTGTGGGAAACTCTGTCTCATTAATTCCCAGTTCTGGGAGGGCGAGCTCTCAAGCAGACATTTTCAGGATCAGGTGCACGGGCTGGCAGCATCAGTATGACTTGGGGCCGCATTAAAAATGCAAACTCTTGGATTCCATCCCAGACCTACTGAGTCAGAAGCTCCAGGAACAGGGTCTAGAGATCTGTGTTCTAACCACCTCCCCCCTCGGTGTTTCTGCCACTTCATGTTGACCTTTGGGACCTGCTGCTCTCGAGAACCCCAAACCAGGCATTCCGGGGTTCAGGAATGGGCATTACCTGCGTAGAGCACCGGAGAACTCGCCACGTCGGACCCGAGGTGGTTAGCTACTGAGCATCCGTACGTTCCTTGTTCCTTCTTTGTAGGGTTCCGTATCTGCATTTTCCCCGGGCCAGCCAAGGTTATCCTGCGGAACAGTTAGGAAGGGGTGCGGTGAACTAGCGTACGTCAGTGCCCGGGCCCACCGCTCGTCCCAGGGAAAGAAGACTGCAAAATTACAGCCTGGCTGGGCAAGGATCCCACCCGTAACACTGGAGGGTGGAACAGTCTTCCTTCCGGGCTTGAGCTCAGAGACCCGGTAGCTGGACGGTGTCTGGAGAGCCGGGCTCCCCGCCTCACTTTACATGAGAGGAGACTATTCTCCATGGACTAGGGGCCGGCCCGTTCGAGCTCCGGGGTCTCCGCCCGCAGGTGAGCACACGAGCACCACCCTTGTCAGGGCTGACCTGGCACATGGGGTAATGACTCAGGGAAGAGGACACCGTCCTTGTTCTGCTTTTATTTTAATTTTTGCGTCACGATTTGAAGCTGCTTCTCCATCTCCTGGACCAGGGGTCCTTAAACCGTTTTCCCCTCCTGCTTCCCACTTCCCATTGTGGCCACTAAATGCCATCTGTTTCTTCACGAGCCGAGCTCCTCCATTTCCTCCTCCAGGTCCTGTCACGTCATGTTGCTCAGCCTGTGCTCCAGCCGTAATGAGCCTATGAGTTTCCAGAACATTCCATGATCTTTCATCACCCTGAGCGTTTGCATATGCTGTTCACTGTATTTGGAATGCCCTTCCCCCAGCCCCATTCTATCAAACTCTGGCTTACCCACAGAATCCTGGATCACATATAATTTTCCCTGTAAAGCTTTCCCTCAATCCTCCTGGAGTTATCTTCTCTTTCTCTGGGCTCCTGCTCTGGTTCATGTATTTATTTGATGAAATATCTATTTCTTCCCACCAGACTGTGACCTTTTCAAAAGCAGGGACTAAATCCTATTCATAGCGGTGCCTCGACAGTGCGTAACACCGCGACTTTTGTACAGAAAGTTCTCAGAACCCTCCGACGACTAAATGCATGAACCATCAGAATACAGCAGAATCATGGCGCAGAGTGTGTGTGCCCACAGGGCACATACGAAATCCACAAAGGCCGGCAGAGATACAACCGCAGAACTGCCGGGACCAAAACCAGGAGTACGACAGACCTAGCTACTAGGAGGGCCAGCCTCCACGCTAACAAGTGGCATCTAAAATCTAAAATCCCTATTAAGGAATAGCCAATTAAGAATAAGAACAGGCCAAGTAACTACATTTGAAAAATAAACACAGTAGAATGTTTAATTATTTCATATACATGTTTATATGATGTGGTGATCTTCAAACCATCCCTTTGTTCTGAAGGGCTCAGCAGCACAGTGAGAAATCACAGCATCTGGTCTGGGTCAGTCTGGGCTGGACAGCAGCAGGTAGTTTCCATAAAGGATGACACCTTGGTCTCCCCTGGACAACCTTATTCTCGACAAAGCTGGTATTTCCACAAGCATCAGCCCCAGAGAATCTAACCACAGTCTGCCCATCCTGGCTGAGATTTCTTACCCAGCATGCATCCCAACGCCTGTAGCCCTACATGCTGTCCTCTCCTTGGATAGAAGCTCTCAGAAACGAATTCCATTTTGGAGTTACTTGGACGGAAAAGACATGTGAGATTCAGAAAAATATATCTAAAGGTGAGAACCTTTGTTGCACCAAGGAAATGAAACGTAAGGGGAAAAAAATTCATTACGTAACTTTTGAGGAAGAAAATGGAAATAAGAATGGATCTTATATTTTTATTCTCTTAGCACCTTAAAAGCAAAAACTTTTCTCAATAGCCAAATGGAATTGCTTCAGTATCAAACAGTTGATCCTTAAAGCATGCAGAAAACATTTGAGCCAGATGTACCGAGCCAAAACCTTTCTGCATATGACCTCCAGGAGTCTCAGGCTCAGAAGCTCATGTTAATTCCTTGCGATCAAGTCAACCTATTTGAAATCAACTCAACGAACACTTATGTAAACTGGCCTCGCTCTACCACACTCTTGCCCTACGGATAGGCCACAGGTGAATGGACCACTTCAACTCACTCAGCCTCTGCTTCTTATAAAATGAAAATTGCGGAGCCATTCTCAAAGGGTGGTCTGGGGACTCTGGAAGTTCCTGAGGTCAAAATGATTTTCATAATAATGCTAAGCCATTATCTTGCTGTGTTGACATTTGCAGGGAGGGTAGCCCCTAGGTACCAGGAGTCCCTGTGTTCTTGGGCATTGCGCACTTGCCGCAAAAACAAAAATGTCAGTTTCCCTTACAAGTGTCCTTAATGCGCCTTCAGACTTAACTGGTTTTACCAAATCAACCCTCAAGCATGTATAATTTTAATATTCTGTATACTGAACACGAAAGACAAAGCTCTGCATGTCTGATTTGTGAGCTAAACGAGCCGTCCCCCCTCCTCCCATGGAACACCATCTTTATTTGAAAGAACAGCTAACAGATTATAATTATTCAGTATGTGGCAGCTATTTGAAAAAATTAACCAGCTAAAAGGAGCTGGCCCATTCAAAGAGGACAACTGGTGGTGTTTAATTTTCATGGACTTTCACATGAAAATTAAAAATTTAAGAAAATTAGTATCCTCCATTGTGCGCTTGACAGCTTTCCAAGACTCAAAGGATTTTCGGATGAATTGGTAGTGATGTTGCAGAATGTGTGTATTCCCCACATCATCTCAGGAGACGGGCCAGCAGTGGGGGCTTGCTGTAACCTGGGGAGTTAGTATTTTGCAAAAGACCAACGTGTAATATAAAATCATGTGTGGGTAAAAGATCCACCGCGAGGGCAAAATAAGGCAATACTTCGCTCTAAGGGAGGAATGAAATGTCATCAATATAGCTGTAGAATCCACATTTCAGCTGACAGGAATTTCAGAAGCTACTATAGTGGTAAAGAACAGCCAAGATTATCTGAAAAGGCTATGAAAATGTCCTTCTTTTTACAACTCACATATCCGGATGAGGCCAAACTTTCTCTATAAACTTTACTTAAAACAACATATCACAACATATTTAATGGAGAAGCATTTGTGAGAATCCAGCTGTGTTTTATTAAGCCAGACATTAAAGAGACTTGCAAAGATATAAAACAATGCCATTGTTATTGTAATTTTCTTTAAAGATGATTTTTTCAAAAATTGATATTTATGCAAACATGGGCTGGGCTTCTGGTTGTTATTTCTAAATGGATTAATTAGCCATGTTAAATGTTTTATGTTTCGGTTTCTAATATGGTAAATATCGATGGCTATAACTCACATTAACAAAAGCTCTTAAAAAAAGAAAAAAGCTCTTTAGGCTTCTCAGAGAAGCTTTTAAAGCTTTTTTTTAGGTTCAAAAGGGTCCTAAGGCCAAAAGATTTCTGAAGTGCTAAGCTGGTTGATGTGGGAGGTTTTTCCACTGGGAAAACTTCTTTACACGCTTGTGTTCAGAGTTCCAGGGCAAAAAATGAAGAAGTTAGATTTGTTCTACCTCCTCACTTTTAAGGTACAGCCTAATCATTTATCATTAAAAAAAGGAGTTTTATCTAGATTTCTTCCCCTGTTTCACACATTAGGCTCAAATGCACTAAAAGACGTGGTAAAAATAAAATTTGCATTTTTAAAGTACATTAAGGTCTGCGAAGCAATTTAACATCTGCTGTTCTGTTTCCCTCGACAATCCCTAGAGGCAGCTTGGGCTCTCTGAATGCACGCTAAAAGAAAGCAAGGCATCTCTAGTCTTGT
Organism: Spilogale gracilis; assembly: GCA_004023965.1. Classification (NCBI taxonomy): domain Eukaryota; kingdom Metazoa; phylum Chordata; class Mammalia; order Carnivora; family Mephitidae; genus Spilogale; species Spilogale gracilis. Next base: position 7,333 of record PITA01025782.1, read on the forward strand.
GTGTATATACAGCAAGACTTAGAGACTCCGGAGGATGCAAAAATGAATTAACACTTGTCATTCCCTGCTGTTTTATGTGAAATGAGTGAAATGTGCTATCTTTGTACTGACGTGGAGATCATAATAAAACTATGAGTTGATATCGTGTTGTGAACATCTCAAAAACTTGGATCCTTATTCTTGGATCTTATGACATAACACATTGCATGATACAGAAAAGCGCTTCAGCTACTCAGTCTTTCCACTAAGGCTGTTATTTGTGTGATATCCAAATATCCCTGGTGGTGTTCAGGAGATAGGGTCCCTGGTCCTGGATGCCCATGAATTAGTCTTGGGATTCTGTCTCTCAGAGACCTGATCATAAAACTATTAACTCTCGGGGCTGATGTGAACTCCGAGGAGATTCCACATCTCCTAGGTATAGAAGGACACTGTAAATAGATTCTGATTTGCAGTTCCCACCTGGTGTGTGATTACTGCAAGGATGATTACTTTTTTGAGGCCTTATATGGATTTTATTTTTCAATGTTAAGAGCTCTGCAAAGAGAGAGGCTCTAATGTTTAAACCCAGTCTGACTGCACCCAGTCTTGGTAATGATGGGGATGATAGAGCTTCATTTTTAAAATTCTAGTGTGTACGTGAAAAACACATCCTAACCTTTTTTTTTTTTTCCCCTCTTTCCTAAAGAATCCTATTGGAAACACACTCTCAGGAGAAGGAATGTGAAAGTCTTTTCAAGAAAGCTGGAATGCCCATTAAGAAGGTATGACACAGGGAACACTGTTTTCTTCTTTTACTTACTTTTCTGAGGGTTGTAACGATGCCCCATCCTTGGTCCATGTGTAGGTGGCCTGACTGGGGGTCACGAGCTCACACAGGATATTGACGACCTCCGTCCTTTTTGTGATGTACACTGTACTTCCAATTCTTGAGTTTACTGTTTTATTAAATGAAATCGAGGCGGGCTGGCTTTGCCGCAGGAGAACAGGTCCCCGTGGCTTGAAGCTCAGCTTGCCTGAGTCCTCCACATCCAAGCTTTCAGGCCTCCTTCTTGTTTCCCCCCTCAGCTGTGCGGCAGGAGGCACCCCTTCCTGGGCACCCCTCCAAGGGGCACACAATGGCTGCACCTGTGCTAAGTCAGCCACCAACTGATAGATGACCTGGGACGCGAGGTCGCCACTGACCTCTCCGGTTTGCATGAGCTGACTCATGTTTCTGATCAGCTCATCAAACTGGGCCGTATCCATGCTATACGCTCCGTGTTTAACTGCTGCTTCGAACTGCTTATTCTTAAACTCCCAGGGGCTGCTATGTCCTGCAGAATTCCGGCAGGGACCCAACAGAGCCCTCCAGAAAGGCTGCTGGGCCATCTGGTCGTCCTCCGGATCAAGCTTGTTTCTGTGACCCCACAGCGGCCCCATTTTCTGCCATGTGGCTCCCAAGCTATCGGCTTCCTTGTGTTCTGTCCCGGGGTTCTCTCGTGCCTGCTCCCCGAGGGCCGGGGCTGCAATGAGCCGGTTGTCTGTGCCGATGAGCTTGAGAACCGTGGCCTCCCGCGCGGAGCCAGCCACGCAGCGGTAGGTGCCGATATCCAGGGCGGTCAGGCTGTGGATTTTTAGGGAGCCCGACTTGGTGACGCCAAGCCGCTTGGAGTTCTGCAGACAACGGCCGTCCTTCTCCCACTGGATCAGGGATTTCTGGAATCGTCGTACTGGGCATTTAATAATCACTGATGTGTTGGGCAGCAAGTAGGCTCTGCTGCCCACCGTCAGGTTGATGCGCTTCTCTTCCCTCGTCTGAATGTAGACTCTTTGGACACCAAGGATCTGGGGCCCCTGCTCCCCAGGTTTTGTCTTCGTCTCTGGTTTCATTTCTGCACAGGGGAAAAAAGAAAGAAAATGCGAACAAATATCTCCATAACATGAGCTTTCTGACAGTAGTCTTCCAAAGTCAACAAATGTATTTGTTTCTCTTTTAAAACAGCTCAGCATACAAACAACAGAATATTCCTCAGCCATCACAAAGGATGAATATCTACCATTTACATCAATGTGGATGGAACTAGAGGGTATTATGCTGAGCAAGATAAATCAGAGAAAGACAGTTATCATATGGTTCCACTCGTATGTGGAATATAAGAAATAGCAAAGAGGATCGTAGGGGAAGGGCGGGGAAACCGAATGGGAAGAAATCAGAGAGGGAGCCAAACCACGAGAGACTCTGAAGTCCAGGAAACAAATGGAGGGTGGTGGAAAGGGAGGGGGCGGGGAGATGGGGTAACCGGGGGATGGGCATTAAGGAGGGCACGTGATGGGAGGAGCCCTGGGTGTTAGACGCAACTGACGAATCGCGGACCCTCTGAGATTAATTGTGCACTGTATGTCGGCTACCTGAATTTAAATTTTAAAAAAGGAAAAAAAAAACAACTGACAATGAAAAGATAAATAACAGTATGCCATATATCTATAGACTGAGGTAAATGTCACAACTACCTAGTACATTAGCCGTAAAGAATGGACATCTAAATGAATGGTATAAAATGTTTAAAATTTTTTTTAAAGACTTTTATTTATTTGACAGAGAAAAACACAGCCAGAGAGGGAACACAAGCAGGGGGAGTGAGAGAGGGAGAAGCAGGCTTCCCGCCGAGCAGGGAGCCCGATGTGGGGCTCGATCCCAGGACTCCAGGATCATGACCTGAGCCGAAGGCAGTCGCTTAACCAACTGAGCCACCCAGGCGCCCCTAAAATGTTTAAATGACTTTGCAAAGCCCTGATCTAGGGAGAGGTGAGGTGATGTGTTTAAATCAGTGAGAGGGTGTCTGATACTGCCCGTTCCAACCACTGTGTCACCATAACAGGCCTGGGCCGTGTGGGGGAGGCCCCGATATCAGACACCCCCCTACTTACGTGACTCAGCCAGAGGCACATCAGCCCTGGGGAAAAGCAAGAGCGGGGAAGTGAGTGACTGCATTCAAAGGCTCTGGAGGTGAGGACGAGGCAGCTCAGGGCAGCCGAGAACCACAGCAAGGCAGTCAAAGCAGCAGGGCCTGAAGAAGCACATGAGCTCAGAAGGAAAGGGGGAACAGGCCCTTTGCAAGCAGACAGACCAGAGGCTGGATCTTAGCTCTGCCCCTCTGCTCTGAGCCTTAGTTTCCCTGCCTAGGAGATGCAGGTAATGCTGGTGTCTGCATCTAGAGAGTGCGGAAGTCTGGTTGGATGTTCATGCCGAATGCACAGCCCGGTGGTGAGCACTCAGCAGGCTCTCACGCACGAACCCCATGACCCCAAGAGCTGACAAGGCCGTCCGAGAGGACCCCCCCAGGGGACGTGGCTGGCTCTAGCTTATTCCTGCACGTGGGCTCCAGGGAATGGCCTCGGCCCAAAGAGGATGCCCCTTAGGTCTCTCCTTTGGAAGAGGAACGTGAAGGAGAGGCCATGTGCTCCCTCTGGCCACCCTGTGACCCTGGCTGCCGCCCTTCCCAGTCCGGCTTTCGCGAGTGCTCATGCCGGGCACAGAGCAGGTGCTCGGTGGGGGTGGGGGGTGATCGGGGTTCAGTTCCCGCCACGCTGCCAGGTTCCACAGCTTAGACCACGTCTTCTCTTGGGACTCCTGTGGGTTCCTCTGGAGCAGTGCCCAGAGCATGACATCACCAGACACAGCTGTTAGGCAAGAACTGGTCTGGTTTAGGGGGACGGCCCCCTCCTGCCCCGAGACAATGCCCTCAGACTGCAACCCTGGCCAAGTCTGATCTGGGGGCGCATCACCAACCCCGCGGAGGGTGGCCAGGTGCCCAGGCGTCCTCGTGGAGGGGCTGTGGGCCCGTGCCAGGGTCCCGACCCGTCCCTCCACCTCTCTCGCTGTGCTGGATGTGAGAAAGGCCACATCTTCTGGCTTTTCCAGAAAAGACCTTTCTTCTGGTCTTCCTTCTGTGCTCTGCCAGCCTGCGGTACCCAACAGAGGCCAGCCCTGCGAGCCTGAGCTCCCTGCTTGTCTGTGTCCTGCCTTAATTCCAACCCCGTCCCTGCATAACTCGAAGCCCTGGTGCCAGGCCGCCTTCCTGCCCCAGGCCATCTGGGCTGGCCGTGCACACTTGGTCTCGCCAGCACCTGCTTCCGGCCAGACCTGAATGGGCTCCAGCTGCGATGCGGCCTCCACGGCCTCCTAGCACCCCGCTGCAATCCCAGCGCCAGCGGGCCCGGCCCTGAGTGTGGCCGCCGGCTGGCGCTGGCTCCCGTGCCCTCCCCTAGCCGGAGCCGGCACGCCCATCTGGAGCCCAGTCCAGGGCCTGGGCACGTGGGCCTCTCCCAGTCTCCGGGGAGGGTAGCGGCCGGGAGCGGAGGGGGGCTGCAGGGGCACTGCGGGAGGGACGCGCTAACAGAGCCCAGACGGCCGCAGGGAAGCCGGCTACTTTAAACGCCACGTCAGCCCGACAACGGCTTCTGTTTATTGCTTTTCAGGCCCTTTCCAACCAGGCACCACCGTCTGGCTTCTGCCTGCAGCTCCTGGCTAAACACTGTCTGGGAAAGGCCACCCGTGGTCCGTCCCCCCAGTGACAAAGTCTCCCCTCTGTGTTCTCGTGGCCATTCTAGGGCACGTGGCTCCCCCTCCCTCGTGGAAGAAGTCTGTCTGCTCAAGTGTTTAACTCTCTCCCGGGCCTCTCGGGCCATGGCTCACTGACCCGCAGGGCTCAGCTTCTCTCTCTTCTCCTCTAACCTCCTCGGATCGCCTTGCAGGTGTAATGATCAACGCGAGGCTGTCTAGCTCATCTGATCTACTTGATCTGGTCCTATCAGTCCTCTTCCATCCGTCTAGTCTATCCAGCCGAGTTTATCTAGTCTGTCTAGGTTACCTGGCCTAGTTTGCCTGGTCCAGTTTATGTGGCCTAGTTTATCTGTCTAGATTGTCTGCCTCGCCTGGACCTCTCTCTGGGGCTCCAGGCCTGATTATCTGCTGCTTATCAGAAATCTCTTCTTGGTACCTCAAGTTTAAAATACTATAACCTAAACGCTCTATGTCTGCTTCCCTCCCAGTCCATGCACCCTCCTGTGCCTGTGTTCCCTGAGTCAGCGGCAGCACTTTCTCCCAATTACCCCAAGCCAGAAAGCAGGAGGTGGTCACGATTCCCCCGTGCCCAGTGGAGGTCTGGCCCTACCTCTCACCGGCTCTCAGGTCAGCGAGGTCGTTAGTCTCTGTCCCCAATGGGACATCCAACCATGTCACACTGGTCCCCTGAAGCTGGCCATGATGGGAGTACTTATACCACAGAAATCAGCAAAAGAAACCTACACCACCCTCAGACCCCAGAGCTGGTTGATAAAGGCTTAGAAGCTGGCGCGCCCCTACCCCTCAGCTCCCAGCTCGAGGCACTCAGGTGGGATCCTTGAAACATTCTGAGAACCCGGTGCAGTGCTCTCTCACCTAGATATTGCCACCGCCCCTCACCCGGACTCCCAGCCTGCACCCCCGTATTTATCCAGTGTATCCATACAGCTGTCAGAGTAAATAAGCCAAAATAAAATAAAATAAAATCTGGCTGTGTCTTCCCTTTCTTGGGTAAAGTCTAGACTCCTTAACCTGGAGGACTGATATTCTCTGCTGCTAAATTCTCAAGCTTTCTCTTTTGTCGTCACCTTGAACCTGATCCTGTGGTCTTTCTCGCCATTCCTGTGGACATAGGACTCCATTCGATGCCCTCTACCTTTGTCCACACGGCTCTCCTCTCCCAGATTCTCCTATGTCCTCCTCCACACGAGCCTGGAGAACGGACACTTACCTCCCAGAACTGTGCCCAAGGGAACCTCCTCTGTGAAACATTTCCTGCCTCTGCATCTGATCGTGGCACCCGGGGCCCTTACTACCCTCGTTTATTATATATATATTTCTCTCCCGTTGGACTCTAAGATCTTAGAAACAAGAGAATGCATCTTTTCTGTGCCGTATTGTAACACCTAAAACACAGTGGCACTTGGTGAATGAGCGCAGGAAGAATCAATAAGGAGATCGTATCACCCGACACTGAAAACTACGTGTGCCTAGGAAGAGAGATCGTCTCTATCCTGAGGGCACAACACAGCGCCAGGTACAGAGGAAGGTCTTACCTTTTACTGAATGCATAAATGAATGAATGACTGAGCATACACCCTTGGATGCTGGAGGACAGACAGTCCAGTCCTGGGAGGGGTGCTGCCAAGATGGGCCTGTGTCCCCCCAGGTTTCCAAGGGCTACAGCTGTGTCAGGCAGGGTGGGTGTCCCTGGAACTGAGAGCCACAGGGGGAGTGGAGGCGGGGGGTGGTGGTGTATTCTCCTCTGAAGGGCGAGGTGTGTGCAGGAGGTGGCAGAGCTAAGGAGGCACGGCATGTGGTTGGAGCCAAGAGGGAGACGGAGAGCTGCAGAGAACTCAGTGTGTTCGAGGTCACCTCTGGCAAGGCATTTCCATCGTCTGGTGCGTACCTGGGTGCCTCCCCTCCCTCAGCCGTCTTGATCTCAGCGCTTTCACAAAAAATAAGAATTCTTCACCAAATCTCAGGAAATCTAAAAGCTTAGAGCTATAATTTTTAAAAAACCTAAAGTCAAACACTACATTTCTGTTATTATTATTTTCTTCTTCACATCCCTAATTAGAAACCAAGATGGGGAGGGACGCCTGGGTGGCAGAGTCGGCTGAGTGCCCTGCTCTCGGTTTAGGCTCAGGTCTGACCTCAGCGTCATGAGACCAGGCCCTACCTCGGACTCTGTATTCAGCGTGGGGTCTGCTTGTGCTTCTCTCCTTCTGCCCCTCCCCCCGTGCATGGGCTTGCTCTCTCTGTCAAATAAATCTTAAAAACAAACAGCAAAAGAAAGCAAAACAGATAAACTTCTAACAGCAATATGAGGACAATCCAAGTCTGACATATTTGAAAGGCATTTCTATGGGTATAAGTTGTTGTGATAAGCCCTTCCGAGTGCCTTTGGGGAGAAAAGTCCAGGGCTGGAACCTACCCCAGACAAGCTCCCACCCTCATGCGACACGAGATACAGCATACATTGCTCTATGACATTTTATTCTACCTTAAAGCTATAGTAGGAATTAAAAGGATGCATTGACGAGCTGGTGCAGCCACTCTGGAAAACAGTATGGAGGTTCCTCAAAAGAGGAAACAGATACTAGGAATAAGAATAGGAAAATAGAGCTACCCTACAACCCAGCAATCACACTACGGGGTTCTACCCCAAAGATACGAATGTACTGACCCGGAGGCACACGGGCACCCCAGTGTTTGCACCAGTGTCCACAACGGCCAAACTATGGACCGAACCTAGATTCCATCAACAGATGGATGGATAAAGAAGATGTGGTCTATATCTAGTATGCATGCACACATACACAATGGAATACTACACAGCCATCAAAAGAAAAACTTTTGCCATTTGCAATGATGTGGATGGAACTAGAGTGTATTATGCTGAGCGAAGTAAGTCAATCAGAGAAAGACAATCACCATATGATCTCACTGATTTGAGGAATTTGAGAAACAAGACAACAGGATCATAGGGGAAGGGAGGAGAAAAATGAAACAAGATGAAACCAGAGAGGAAGACAAACAATGAGAGACTCTTGGTCTCAGGAAACAAACTGAGGGTAGCTGGAGTGGAGGGGGGTGGCTTTCACCACACAAGCAGGAGCGAGCTGGGGTGGGGGAGGGAGAGCAGGCAGTTACTTCTTAGGGCCATGTCCGGGCAAGTGTGGCCACACCTGGGTGATGGGGCAGGGGTCAGGGAGGTCAACGATGGTAGGAGACATAGACGTTGGTTGTCAGAGAGGGGGAACGGGCCTGGTGGTAGCGTGTGCTGGGAAAAGGCAGCTGGTGTCTGCAGGTCTACACGTGATGCCCTGGAAGGCATGCGGGGGGCAGTGTTAGTGCTGAGCACACAATGGCAGGGGGCGGGGGGGACGGTGCGAGAGAGCAGGGGTGGGGAGGATGCGTGAATGCCAAGTGCACCACTTGGCTCTGTGAGATGGCGGTGGGGAGAAGAGGATGCCGTGACCCAGTGCAAAGAGAGGAGCCTCATTTCAGCAAGCCAGGGCCACTGAGCAAAGGTGATGGCATGAGCCAGGCTACAGTGGGGATGGAGGCCCAGGTTGGGCTGTTCTCGTAGGGCTGGGGGCAGGCACTCCCCTCTCTTCTCTGTTTCCATGACCCACATGTTTGGCAAGCTAGGGAATGGAGTAGGGAAAGAAGAAATATTGCTGGCTTTTTTCTTGTTCTTTTGCCCTCCCTAAAGCTTATAATTTTGCTCCTTTCCCCATTGCATGCTGTAGTAGCTTATAATTTTATCTGCACCAGGTTGCATATCCTAACAACCACAATATATCTCCATATGCTATTCTGTGACTATCTTAGAGAAAGTTCCAGTACTCCTTTAATCTCACTCTCCTCAAAGGCAGTTTATAGTCAAATTGCATTGCTATGCAGTCATCCACAATTAATAAAAATCAGATAGATAAGCATTTTGAAGCATGACACAGTGCCATATGCCACAGGCATTCTTGAATTCCAGGACATGAGAAGACTTGGAATCTCACATTTTTGGAATCTCAAGATTTTGGAAATGTGTTCTCAAAGAATTCCCAGGGAAAAAAGTTGATGTCCATGAATCAGCATAAAGAGGTGGCCGAAGCGTGGACTCAAGAATCAGACAGACCTGTGGTCAAATGGGCCAAGGCGTCCAACTGGCAGCTACGGATCTTTGGTCAAGTCTCGTACATTCTCTAAGTCTTGGGTTTCTCGTCTCTAAATGGGGATAATATCTGCCTCATAAATTGCTGGGACTTAATGCATGCAAGGAGCTCCACACAATAAAAATGATAAATAGTCAGAAAAATTCTACTTTTTTTTTTAACTTATAACTGTTTGTTTGTTTGTTTTACTTTGCTTTATAAATTTCTCCAGGAAAGTTGTTGGTATATTTGGATTTTATATCTCACATTTTTTTTCCTTAAGCATCATTAACATAATAGTTAATTTTCTTACCATAAGCTGAGGTACTTAACAGGTGAAATCATTTTACAGGTGAATCATTAAAGACTGTGAACAGGAGAGCGGGGGACAGACCCAGAAGCCGTGCAATCCTAGTCTGGCTTTCTCTTGCTTTGAACCCCACCTCCCCCCACTACTCTGCTGCCTATTTTCTTTCTTTCTTTTTTAAAGATTTCATTTATTTATTAGAGAGACATAGAGCACAAGCAGGGTGGAGAGAAAGGGAGAAACGGACTCCGTGCTGAGCAGGAGCTCGATCCCAGGACCCCAGGATCACAACCTAAGCCAAGGCAGACGCTTAACCAACTGAGCCACCCAGGTGGCCCTCTTATGCCTTATTTTCATGTGCTGTCACCCACGCTCCTACATGAAACATGCACCATATGTGAAAACATATATTCTGTTAAGGTACACTGAAAATACGGAGGAGTCTGACATTCATTAGCTTTTGGATATAATGAAGCCATACTATTAACTCTTTATACTAAGCTTGTTATTTAGAGTTAATTGAAGAAGTGCCCAAACTACCATTAAAAAAAAAAAAAACCAATAAGTTATGCTTTCGTCCTTGCTGGTTTTAGATCATACACAAAAACAGATTCCTGAATACTCTTCTACTCTTAATGGAATCGATCCAAATGCATCATTGGCGACGTAAACTGGAAAGTAGTACAGCTTAACTTCTACAAGGAATACTCGCGGATTGTTAGTGGAAGAAATCATGGCCACGTGAAGGGCAGAAGGAAGTACAAACACAAGGGAGGAAGCCTAACAGATGCATTTGTACAGACTGAGGATGTGCTGCTCTACGGGAAGTAAAGCCATCGGGAAGAGAGGAACAGAACAAGCACATGGGCTGGATCACGGCCTGGACATACTTACGAGCGCATGCAGGCATCTGGCAAGATCTCACGAGAGGGGGCCCTGGAAGGTCTCGGCACATCATGTCACCGAGGGGAACGCGCCGGCCTTTGGCGGTCAGCCTCTGACACACCTGCTTTCTCCGCTGGGTTCCAGCACCGCAACTGACAGAGCACTGCAACGAGAGAATCGTGCACCCGTCACACGGAGCGTCCACGGACAACGCAGCCAACAGCCCAGTCTCCGAAGGCGCAACGAGAGGGGTCCCGTGTATGGCTGCGCCAGTGGGTGAGTCACTTCCAAGGTCTGAAGCCCTCTTTTTCTTATCGATAATTTACTTCTTCAATTCAGGTATACACGACACACCATGTCACATTAGCTTCAGATGTACAAGTGATTGGTCAAGTCTATACGGTAGTCAGTGCTCACCGAGGTCAGCGTCACCAGCGTCACCACCTGTCACCACCCAAGGTCATTACGCCATTGCTGACTGTATCCCCACACCATGCTTTTCATCCCCGTGACTTGTCCTTTTTTTTTTTTTTTTAAAGATTTTATTTATTTGACAGAGAGAAACACAGCTAGAGAGGGAACACAAGCAGGGGGAGTGAGAGAGGGAGAAGAAGGCTTCCTGCTGAGCAGGGAGCCCGATGTGGGGCTTGATCCCGGGTCTCCGGGATCATGACCTGAGCCGAAGGCAGTCGCCCAACCAACTGAGCCACCCAGGCACCCCTACTTATCTTTTATAATATAGGGAGTTCCTTTCCTCCCTCCCTCCCTGCCTTCCTCCTCTCTGAGACAGTAATTAATTTCCAGTAATTCACTGTCATGGGGATTTTTTGGCAGTATAATTGATATCTGATTTTTTAGCTATTTATTTATATATAAAAAGATCACACTTAAAAAAAAGATACACACCCACGACCAAGACTTCAAGAAACATAAAAGTATTAAAGGAAAGTTTTTAGAAGCCACTCAAACTACATAAAATAACCCTAATATTTGATCATCAATATGTGCATAATGTTGATATTTGATAATCATTTTGTATACATGCAGTTTTATTCAGAAATGTAAGGCAGTTTTATTAGGTATGTTAGAAAAAAGGAAACTAAAGTAGAATTAAAGGAGTTGTTGAACATCTGAGTTTTTTTTTTTTCACTGTAACAATTAATTCCCTAAAGAACCCTGTAATGTTAACGAAGAAATTTGGAGAAACCAATAGGAGATTTAGGCGGTTGTTTTTAATGACATGTTTGGACTTAGGAGAGTAGCTACTGGCCCCCGGCTAAGAAGGACAAAGACATAAGGCCATTCAGTCCTCCCACGGTTCTCCCAAACCTCCAGTTAGCCTCCATGATACCATTTAGGTGATGTCAGGATTTCTGATATTTACGGTCTGTTCTGAGATACGACTGCTGATTATGAACTCATTACTCATTTTCCATCGTTTTCATCAGCGTCTGTGCATTTATGCGGAGTCATTCTGGCCCTGCAGGATTTTGGCGATGGGCTTATGGACACGTATTCTCTGATCGCCTCTCCATTGTCTTTTAAAAAAAAATTATTATTTTCTATTTATTTTTTATTTTCTTTTTTTAAAATATTTTATTTATTTGACAGAGAGAAACACAGCTAGAGAGGGAACACAAGCAGGGGGAGTGAGAGAGGGAGAAGCAGGGTTCCCGCCGAGCAGGGAGCCCAACGCAGGGCTCGATCCTGGAAGTCCGAGATTGTGACCTGAGCTGAAGGCAGAGGCTTAACCACTGAGCCACCCAGGCGCCCCAATATTCATGTTTCTGATGGCTGAGTAATATTCCATTGTATTTATACACCATTTCTTCTTTCTCCATCCATCTGTCAGTGGCCATCTGGGCTTTTTCCATAGTTTGGCGATTGTGACCACTGCTTTTATGAACATTGGGGCACATATGGCCCTTCTTTTCATTACATCTGTATCTTTGGGGTAAATACCCATAGTGCCATTGCGGGGTCATGAGGGAGCTCCTTTTCTAATTCTTTGAGGTGCCTCCACACTGTTTTCCCCAGCGGCTGCACCGGCTTGCATTCCCACCAGCAGTGTAAGAGGGCTCCCCTTTCTCCTCATCTTCGCCATCACCTGTTGTTCTGCGTGTTGTTGATTTTAGCCATTCTGACAGGTGAGAGCTGGGATCTCTTTGTGGTTTTGATCTGTATTTCCCTGATGCCTTTCTACGTGAAGAACACCAAGGAGTGCAGATGCTTGGGTCAGACTCTCCTTCCCTTTGACCCATGCGGCCCCTCTTCCACAGTCTTCTTGCTCTGAATGTTGCTGGGAGGATACGCACAGCAAGATAGGGAGTTTCTGCTCCGAGGCCTGTGGGCGCTTTCTTTTCCAGGAGGCTCTGCACGTAAGCAGGCTATGTCGCACTGGGTCATATTTTCTTGGCACATGGTATGCCATTATGATATACAGGCCAAAGCTTTTATCCAAGTTTTTATTATTATTTATTATTAATAAATCCCCCTTTATTAGTTCTGAATATTTTTCTCTTTCATTTTCTGTGCCATCTGTTCTGCTCTTCTCACAAACACCCCTGTGCTTGGCTTGATCCCCTCCCTCCCACACCCATCTCAGCAGACGCGGCATTCCAGCTCCCGCACATCTCTGCCTCTGACATTGTCTCTAATTTTGTTGTTGTTTGTAATCTGTGGTTTTTGCCCCTGACTGTTCCAGTCGTCGTCTCCTTTTGTTGACTTACCATCTCTTTTTGAGCTCAAACCTCATTTGAAAGCTACTTTCCCGGCAGACACCAGAACTACAGTTTCCTCGGGAATCTAGAGCCACTTCTTTGGAGCCGGTCCCTGGGTAACAGCTTTGTGGTATTCCCGCCATTGCTGCGACTCCTGCGTGCCGTTCCTTTCCCTGCAACCCGACTTCCTCCTTCTCCTTCTCGGCACCCGGCCCGCCCGGTATGCTGTGCAGGCTGTCTGAGTTGCGGGTGCAGCTGTGGGCAAGCCAGCGGGCCGGGGAGGAGCTCGGGCAGCTCACATCTGTTGTGTGCAGCACCCTGGTTGGCACCACGCTTTCATTTCTGTTGTCCACATGTCTGTTCAGCGCTTGGCGTTCGAGGGGCTGCCGTGACTCAGAGGAGAGCCTCTTCCGCAGCTGGCTCACTGTGGAATCACGCAGCAACTACTGACCCTTCTTCCCCCACCTCAGCCCTGGCAGCCTTCCTGGACGAGGAGGCCCGCAAATGCCATGTCTTCTTCGACGCCCCCTGCCCCGCCGCTGCTTGGGGATGTTCCCCGGGCAGCTCGCGGTCTAGCCCTCGTCTGCCCTCTGTAATCAGGACTCTCGATGGGCCCTGGAGGACTGTCACACGTTGTCCTAAGGAGCTCTACCCCGCATTCGGCGCCCGAAGGATACTTGCCAGCTCCCAGCCTTCCTTCTCATTTTGGCCCAGATTTTACAGTCTTTGGCAGGTGTGCTCCATGATTTATAGCCTGGGATTCTGGCCATTTCATTGTTCACTGAAGACAGAGTGTTCCCTCTCTTCCATGCTCCTTGTGGGTTTTTTGTTGGGTTTCAAAGGACAGGAATGGAATTTAAAAAAAAAATCCTTTATTATCGTCTTTAACAGGAAGCCCTAAAGTATTCCTGTTTTTCAGTACAGAGAAAAGCTTTTTGTAAGCTTTTGAGCAAGTAACTTACCAAGTTATGATTTATCTGTTTAACCAAGTCAAATCATCATCTACGAGTTTCCCATATAATAAAAATTAACATCAACTTCTTTTTTCTTTTTAAAAATGTATTAATTTATTTATGAGAGAGAGAGAGAGCGAGAGAGAGTGAGCACACAAGGGGAGGGGGAGGGGGAGAGAGAGAATCTCAAGCAGACTCCCCGCTGAGTGCAGAGCCCAACATGGGGCTCTATCCTGGAACCTGGAGATCACAACCTGAGCCGAAATCCAGAGTCAGCTGCCCAACGAACTGAGCCACCCAGGCACCTCAAAAATTAACGTCAACTTTTTAATTTTGCTTCATATAACACTGACTTACATAACTGCCAGTTTCCACTCATAAGCCATTTCTAATGATAAATATATGATTTTTTTTTCTCCCCATGGTCAATTGGAGCATCATTTGTAAAGCCCTTCTCTGCATGGGGGTCTCACATGACTAGGTGTCACCTAAGTTCAAAGTCAGGGTGCCGCTACAGAATGTTCCCACCTCAGAAAGGAAGCGACCAAATCAGTGTCACTAATTACAACTCACAAAGCAGCAACCTTATCCAAAGCTTCTACTAGTTATTCTACAGAAATCTGGCAGATTCCTTTGGAACAGCTCAGAGGAACAAGATACGTTGAGTTTTTGCAACTTTGCAACAGTGTGTCTGTGATCTCTATACTTGAAGATCACCCTGGCAGGATGTAACATCTTGGGCTCACGTTTTTCTTCTTGTAGCTATATTAAACATGCTGCCCCATTGCTTTCTAGCATGAAGTGGTCTTGTCGAGAAGGCTTATGCTAATCCGATTTTCTTGCCCTACTAAGTGACTGTGTCTTTTTGCCTGGATACACAAACACATTTCTCCTTATCTTTCAAATCTGGTACTTTAGAGGAGGATGTCTCATTATTGGCGGTGGTGGGTCCATTTTCCTGGGGCTGTGCTGTACCCTTCCAATATGGTGATTTGTGCTACATGGCTATTTTATAGTTTCATTCTGTTGTTTGCGTTTTCTTTTGTTTCTTTTATTTTTTTTTTAAAGATTTTATTTATTTTATAGAGAGAAACACAGCCAGAGAGGGAACATAAGCAGGGGCAGTGACAGAGGGAGAAGCAGGCTTCCCGCTGAGCAGGGAGCCTGATGTGGGACTCGATCCCGAGTCTCCGGGATCATGACCTGAGCCGAAGGCAGTGGCCCAACCAACTGAGCCACCCAGGCACCACTGTTTTGGTTTTCTTTTCTTGGGACTCTAATAATACTTACATTCTGGATGTTTTTTCTTTTTCCTATCTGTTATTCTTACTTGAATTCTTTCTGCTTCTCTTTGCTTATTTCCAATTCCCTCCTTTCTTTCATTTCTCTTATTACACTTCTCTCTAGTTTACTCCCCACTTGTGACGTTTTCCTGTAAGTTGGCTGGATCTCTCCTGAAGCACCTCAGCTCCTTCTGTTCACATCTCCCTTTTATCCATTTTATCCATTCAACTCATTTCTGGGTTTTTCTGATTCTGATTTGTTCCTATGTATTTCTTAATTTCTTTTACATTTCAAAAAAGAAAGCTATATTTTCACCTGCCACATTTCCATGACGTTGCTATGCCACTGATGCTTTTCTCTTATAGTATCCTTGTGTGGGGCGTGGTGATGCTCCCCTTTAGATAATTTTTTTCTGAACTTTTAGGAAAGTGTAAGGAGGTAGGAGTGTTTCAAGGTCACTGTCTTCACTGTTCCTTCTCCTGGTGTTGAGGAGAAGTATTCAACAGTTTGGCCACAGTTCTAAGATTTGCACCTTCTGGACCCTTCTGCCCCCAGCGGTCTGTGTCCTTTCTCAGCTTGGATTACAGTTGTAGTGGGTTTGTTGGGTATTTCTTTGGCCCCCTGGGATGTGTGTTCCCCTAATGCTTTCCTGTCTTCTTAAGGCCCCAGGGGCCCGGATGAACTTCCTGGTACTCAAACACAGCCTGGGACCTGGCATCCTCGCTCACGGTCACTGACGGGTCTCAGACCCCGAGGTGGCAACATATCATTGACTTCCATGTTCCGTGGCTCCTGACCTGCTCTTCCCTTCCTTCTGTTGGCCTCGCTGTTAAACTTACAGCTTGTGCCCAGTTTTCCCTGCAGTGCATGGTCTGGCCTCTCAACCACATGCATCACTTGTGACGAAGTGGCTATCTGTGCTTTTTTCTTTCGTTTCAGGTGTACAACAGGGTGATTAGATAACTCTCCATATGCCGCCGGATGCCGAGCCACATGGAGTCACCTGTCACCACGCACACACTATTGCCCGTGTTGTGCTCTTCATAGGGACTTATTTCCTTTGTAACTGGAAGTTTGTCACTCTTCATCCCCATCACCATAAGGGATGTGGGGCTATTCCCCAATGACCCACCATCGTGATTTCGCTTCCCTGAAAGCCTCCTACTTTCAGCGGGACTGCTGCAGAGAACATACGCTCCTACAGCACAGCACTCACTTCCCTGCGGCTTCATCTGTGGCTTAAATGCCAGTGCTTCCCAACACTGACGTTAGTGCAGATGTCCCCTGAGCTGCACGTCCTTCCTGACGCCCTGGTAGGGCCCGAAACTACAATACTTCAAAACAGACTCATTTTTCTTCCTTCCAAGTCACCTACCACATGTGTTTTTCCTTCCCATTTCATTTTAAAATGAATGCTGGCTCGATGTATTGACCACACCCCTCTCTTTTGCTCCAGAGTCCCGTCACCAGATCTGCCCACGACGTGCGCTAACCATTGCCCACCACTGTCTACTATTCTCTACCAACTGCTTCCTTACTCTCCTTGGTTTTATTCCAACCTCCTCTAAAAAGCCCTCCCAGGCTCTGG
>PITA01025783.1:0-23773 GCA_004023965.1 Spilogale gracilis
CTACCCCTTCCTACCCCGGCCTACCCCTTCCTACCCCGGCCTACCCCTTCCTACCCCAGCCTATCCCAGTCTGTGTGCTGCCCGAGCGGCACTGCTCTCTTTTTCCAGTCAGGTAAATGCTTTTCTATTTTTAAGATTTCTTAATGACTTTTACTGATTGGCATCTTAATCCTTCAGCTGTTTCATCCCAGAAGAGCCAGTACTGTTGTACTGAATAATCTCTTTCGTTTGCGACTGAAGTTCAACCACAATTTAAAAAATGTCAGTGACACGTCATGAAAAATCAGTGAAACAAAGAACTTACTTCCTTGAACTCTGCTTTTAAAACAGCGTGCCCCAGCGTAGTTTGCCACTGAAGTTTTCGACCGCTGTGCTTTCCGAGATAAAACGTCTTAAATACTTCCTGGAGTTTGACCATCTGCCGGGCACAGGAAACACGTGATCACACTCGACATGTTCATCTGAAGACCACATATTGCTCAGCCCACACAGTTCCCACAAGTCCCCGCAGCGGAATGGAGGCTCAGCTGTGTCTCTTGTCCACTGTGATTCGGGACCCATCGACGCCCGTGGAGCTGTGCGGCATCTGGCACGCCGGGACTCCCTCCCACCCGGGACACGGCCGGAGGCGGCACCTGACAGACACACAGGCCGTGCTCAGCCCTGTCCACACCACACGCGGGGCTCCCCCGGCCGGCGGCACAGACCATCAACAGCACCGAGGCTGGCCCCGGTCTGAGACGCTGCCCACAACACCCGTGGCAGCGCGCGGTCCCGGTGCTCCCCACGGACGCCATGCAGGGCTGCAGGCACGCACTGGCTGTGGCGCTGGGGCGGGGCTCTCAGACCCCGGGAGTCTGCTGGCGGAGGAGGCACGACGTGCCACGGTTCTGCCCTCACTTTCTGGGGCGCTTTCTCGCACCTTGCAGCCCTCCTCCCACCTCTTTCTTGCTGTGATCTCGGCTTCAAGGCGCCCACCCCGTCCACACCCTGGCATCCCACTCTTCCCAACGGACAAGCTCTCTTATGTCCCTGACGGCACTGCCATGTGGGCTTCTGGGGCTCCAGGGCCCCTCGTCGTCTCTCTGCTCGGCTCCCTCGTCACCCCCATCACCCAGGAGAGCTGATGGTCTTCAACTAGTGCGATGACCCCGCCTAACAGCTCTGGGCGCAGCAGCCTTCCCTGCCCTCCGTGTCTCCGTCTCCCGTCCATTCCTTCGGAGCCTTCCCCGGCTGC
The DNA here is from genome assembly GCA_004023965.1 of Spilogale gracilis. Taxonomy (NCBI): domain Eukaryota; kingdom Metazoa; phylum Chordata; class Mammalia; order Carnivora; family Mephitidae; genus Spilogale; species Spilogale gracilis. The sequence continues at coordinate 1,238 of PITA01025783.1, forward strand.
CCTCCTGCCCACCGTGGCATCCTCTCGTCCCGCAAGCCAGCCACTTGGCTCATTCCCCTGTCAGTGTCCTTGGCTGCTTCCAAGTTCTTAGCAGCAGGACTGAAACCCTCCTGAGGCTTGCCAAGGTCCCTTCCTTCGAACCGCTGACTGCTGGCCCGTCCTGGCCTCCTCCACCTGACCTGGAGCGCCACGCCCTCCTCCCCAGGCTTCCAGCGGGGACCCGCCGCCATGCCCCCCCATCTTTGAGCGCCTTCCTCAGGGAGGTCTTCTCCAGCTGCTCTTGTGTCTGACAGCATGCACAGCAACTCGTGCACGTCCCTCTGGACAGGGAGCTCAGGGGGCAGGGCCACACATGCTCCCTCTGAGTCCCAGCACCCGGCGGCCTCACGTCCGCACTGCTAACCTGTCCTCACGCATCAAAACTGTCACCCATGCCCATTACCCGTCATCAACATCAAATCCCAGACGGGACTGTCATTTTGTTTTCAAGCCTTTTAGGACCATCTGAAAGGCAGTGAATCTTTGAGAGCAGCGTATCTAGTGCCATATGACCCCCAAACAAAAAAAGCCTATGCTGTGATACAATTCTTAAAAACCTCCTCCCTGCGATCAGTTCCCGGCAGCGGTATACCAGTGACACGGCGGCAGCTATGGGAGACGGCTACGTGCCGGTACCGCCCCAGCTGAGACCTCCGTGTGAGTGCGGACGCTGCAGAGCTCCCAGCAGAAAACACGGGAGTACACGTCCGTGCCCTTGGTTTGGGCATAGTTCTCAGGACACCAAAAAGCAACAACAGAAAAAAACACATCAGACTTTATCAAAAGTCTAAACTTCTGTGCAGAGAACACTATTAAAAAGGGAAAAAAGACAACTCACAAAATGGGAGAAGATATTTGCAAATCACATACCTGTTAAGGATCTAGTGCCCGAAACATACAAAGAACTCTTACAATTTAGCAACAGAAAGGCGGGTAACACAGTTATAAAATGGGTAAAGAACTTACACAGGTGGCTCTTCAAAGAGTGACAGTCACCAACGAGCACGTGAAAGGACACTCGGCACATCATTATTCGTTAGGGAAAGGCAGACCAAACCAAAATGAGACACTGCTTCTCACGCCCTAAGACGGCTAACGAATGTGGACGGGGGAGCGACTGGAAGGCCCGTGCACCTCCGCCGGGGGCGGGGGCAGGGGAGCAGCTGTGGGAGCCAGCACTTCCGCCCCAGGCACAGACCCCCAAAGGAACTAGAAGCAGGGGACTCAGGTATCTACACGCCCCCGCCACAGCAGCAGCACCCACAGCGGCCAGAAGACGAAAGCCACGCAAGATCCGTGGGCAGACGGACACCATGCGGTCTGTGCGCATCCCGCGCCATCACTCAGCCCTACGAGGGAAGGAGGCTCGATCGGGGCTGCAGCACACGTGGGCCTTGAAAACAGGATGCCGAGAGGAAGTAGTCTGACCCAATAGGCCACAATGTGTGGTTCCAATCATGTTAATAACCAGAACAGAAAACCCAGAGACGGCAGGTGAGCGGGTGCCTAGGTCTGCGCAGGGGGAGCGGGAGGGAGAGCTCTGCAGGCACAGGTTCTGCCCGCGATGAAGCAGAAGGGGCCGCCCCGCTGCCCCGCGTAAAGCGGTAAACCGCGCGTACACTTCACCTACAACTGACTTATTGATGTGTATGCAGTAGGTGTATTTATTAAAAGCCACAGTATGGTAAGCCTCAGACACGTTTTGCTGGAAGACAAAAAACTACTAACAAACAGGCAAGGGGGCCTGTAAGGTGCCCGCCAGCCGGACGCGGGACGGCGTGAACGTCGACACAAGCCGTCAAGAGCCTGTGAGCTCGCACAAAGACAGAGAAAGCCACTGTTCCTCAGGGTGAAGTGGCCTCAGGCAGGAACTGCCCAGCAGGAGAGTCTGATGGGGAAGAAGAGGAGCGTGTCCCACAGATCACTTCACAGTCACAAAAGGAAAAATACTAACCACAGTCGAGAACCCAGCGAGGACGAGGCCCACCACCGACAGACGGGGTCGGCGGACGGCACGGGCTGCCCAGCGCAGCGCTCAGCCCTCCTGGGTGCGGTTCTGGCTGAGCAGGCGTGGCCACATGCGCCCAACGGAGATAACTCACGAACGCGTGAGCCCCGAGGAGAGAGGGTGGCGCAGCTACGACGGAGGAGGCAGGCCACGGCTGATGGCAGTGTGGGCTCTGGGCTGGGTCTGCACAAAGCCAGGGAGTAAGCGTTCTAACTGTGCTGGGGTCTGACTCACCAACGTGCTCAGCCAAGCACCCACCGAGGCATCAGGGCGGAGGCGACGGTCTCCCGCATGTGGCAGGGACACCCACCCATCCACAGACAGGAGCAGCACCGGCAGCAGGGCTGAAGACACAGGAAACAGCTTCTGGGGACACTCTGAGCTATTCTCACAAAGTCCAAGTCTCGACTACCCTCAAAATAAGAAGCGAACAAACACGGAAGCACCCCAGGAGGCGGAGCCAGGGGTCGGACGCGCCCGGCCGGACTGCTGAGCGTGCAGGGGAGGTGAGGAGGTCTTCTGCAGGAGGGCCCACTGTGGAGAGGGACATAGAGAGGCCCTGGAGAGTGTGGGAGCCGGGGTGGGGGAGGGCGCATGGAGCCTGCAGGCAGCTAGGACGCACCTCTGCACCCGCAGACCCCAGCTGGCTCCCCACAGGGCGGGCACTCAGGCAGGGAGGAGGGGATGAGAGCAATCTGGGTTTCTGAGCCTGGGACGTCCATGTGCACTCAGGCCCAGGGGCTGTGTGGGCTGAGAGGGAGCTGAGGGGCTCTGGAAACATCCGTGTCCACAAGAGAGGCAACGGAAAGACAGAAGACAATGTGGAAAACGGTACATCAACAGTACTTCAACAAAAAATTAAAAACAAACAAAAGAGTAAAACCACAAAGGCAACCAGTGGCGTCAGACACAAGAAAATTCTGAAAGACATGGTCTTAGAAATGGAACACGCAGCCTCCAGAGGGACTCTTTCCAACGTGGGCTCCCAGCTCCTGCCAACGCCGCACCTTTATGGCCCTTTCTAGAAGGTCTTCATCCGGGCTCGTTTTACTTCCCGGAACCACACCAGAAGCAGCCTGCCTCCCCATCCCCTGGTATCATGATTAATGATGCCAGGGCTGATTTTAAGCTCCCAAGCCCAGGACCCTCCCTCCTATCTGCGAAGCCCCAGCAGGCCTGAAGTTGTGGCTATCCTACAAAGCCCTGAGCAGTGGCACCACGAGACCCACAGCGTCCACACTGGGACAGAATGACAACCCCCCAGTAGTGCCCCCTAGGGCCTGTGCCGCTGCCCTCTCGATGGTCAGTCGGGGGACGGGGGGGTGGGGCTGTCAGGAGGAGCTGGACAGGGACACGGGCACTCACTGAGCATCACTGCTTTCCAGAGACTACACGGACACTGGATTTTTGACGGCACGATTTAAAAAACCCTCTCATTCAACATTTTGTGACAGAGAACACGTCGGTGCACGGCAGGTGTGTGAGGCGTCTCCGGCGCTCTGCCAGCCCTGACCTAGGGACGCAAGGGCGCGCGCCCCCGCGACACTCACCTCCGGCGTCAAGTGCACCTCCACAGGCGTGTAGGTCGGCCAGTACCCCATCGTGAGTATGTTCACCGTCAGATCTATGGAGCCTGGGTCGCTCTGGTTCTGGGTGTACTGCAAACAGACGACACGGGCACACTGAGGACCGCGGAGCGGCATCAAAAATAACCAGCCCCCGAAAAGGTAAACGGTGCAACTTTCAAAACACGGTTCAACACGTGCTTGTACTTAGTCCAAGAGCACACTCCACTGAAGCCACGGAGCGCGTTCCGAAGTCCCTTGGGGCTTTTTCTTCTTTGGTTAGGTTACCGACACAGAGTACTATTACGCTTATTTAAGTCCGATTTCTGACACACATTTTTAGGGATTCTTTTTCTTTTTCTTTTTGAATTTAAGTTACTGAAATGTGTAAACCACGAGGAGCGCCATTTTCAAGGCCGCAGGCCCGACGTAACGGGAGGGGGATCAGAAACACAGCTTGCCTGCTTGAACTGGACCATGATGTCCTTGGAGAGCTCCATGTCCTTGAACATGCCTTCCAGCTTGCTGGTGAACGCGGCGCCGCACTCTGGGACACAAGCAGAGGGCGGGAACAGTGCCGGGGAGCAGGCTCGGCACGGGGCACAGGCAGGCCCCGGGGGCCCACACACTTACCGTGCTTTAGTTTGGACAACATCGACTTCTCAGCATCTACTGAGGCACTTTTCCCAACAAGGAGTCTTTTTGCCAAGTCTTTTTTATAAAATGCTTCAAAGACATCTTTCCCTACGTACAAGCAAACGAGGACAGGAGACATCAGTTAATACGCCAATATTCCCTGTGACTGCAGTCTAAGTGCTGGTTCGGCAGCAAGCCGCTCCAACACGGAAACCTCCGGGGACGTCGTCACAAGGCCACGGGCGGGCGGCCATCCCTCTACTTCCTGTGTTAACTCGGAAGTGGAAATGTCTCGGGCAAGTTTTCTCCAGAAAAGACAGGGCCCAAGTATAGATGTCTGGACAGGGTGACCTCTTCTCCAAGCTCAGTGTTAACGGGGCAGCGCAGAGTGTGTCTCACCGTGAATGAACCTGAATATTATCATGACCTTGTCGAGAATCCTCTCCAGCTCCTCGTCTGTTGCTTCTTTATTACCCGCTCTCAATTTCGAATCAACGTGCTTTGCTGTGAGATGAAGAGTTTGAATTATTTGAAGAATGAGTATTTGTTATATGATACGTTTTCTAATTAGAAAAAAAGAACATCTTTAACTTCTATAAGCAAAAACCAAACGGCAACACTCCGGAACCTTTCCAAAACAACATCATATGGCAAAAGGCAGATAATCTTATTTTCTAAAATAAGTATTTTCAGATCCTGTGAGAATAAATACATGAATCACACGCCTGGGTTTCACGACACACTAGTGCTGCAGAAACTGGGATGGCCTGTCTTTGAGACGCAGCAGCCCTGAGCCCAGGGGTGAGAGCAAGCCACTCGGCCTTCCTGCCACTGAGACCACAAGGATCAACCACGCGGTCTCACCAAGAGTTAGACATCCATCTTTGGAGAGACCACAACCCATGAAGTGATACATAGGCCAGACGAAACTGCCTTGTGAATTTCTTTTGTTGTTTTTTCTTTTAAGATTTTATTTTCTTAAGTAATCCCTACATTCAGTGTGGGGCTCGAACCGACACCCCCACGATGCTAAGCTGCACGCTCCACCACCTGAGCCAGGTAGGGGCCCCCTTTGGTGCTGCTTTGATCAGTTTTTTCCTTCAGTTTTTTTTTTATCATCAAATACTCTGCACATACATGAAAGTAGAGAACCGCATTATGACCCCCACGTTCCCATCACATATCCTCAACAATAATCAGTAGGCCCAATGTTGAATCACTGTATTTACTATTTTTTTCTTTGCCCTTTCCCTAAAAACTTTCACTGACTATGAGAGGATACAAATCCTGAAATACCTTTTGGTATTACGACAAGATAACTGGATAAAGTGATCATTTAAAAAAAAAGGTTTCATCTTAAACCATGTTATCTTTTAAGACCTCATCTAACTTCACCCTGTTCCAACACTGATGAGAGGAGGCAAAGATAGTGAATGAGGATCTTCAGACCAGATGTGCTCTAGAGATCAGGTCATCCTCGTCACGCAGACACATTTGTGTGGAACAAACCCTTCTCATCCAGTGTCCGGGCACAGGTTACCTGCTGTAATCCGGCCAGACCCAGGGCTCACTGTTACCGAATACAGCTCTGGGCTGCGAGGGTCGGACATGCACACGAGCGTGTGTTTTTGTCTCTTCCTTCTGTGATGTCAGGCTTCACTTTTACTACGTCACACCACGTTCACCTCCACAGAAATGCCATGTGCTTAATACAGACGTGACAACATGTCTCTAAAAATGCGTGTCCTAAAAAGGTGCAACACAAATCCTTCCCCGCCCTCCCCGATAGGAGCTTAAACATTTTGGGAAAAAAACATTTGCTTGCGTTCTGGCTTATTTTCCCATAATAAAACGTTCTATGAGGTCTGTGTTCCTACCTATCAGCTCTGCGGGCTTATTTGGCCTCTTGTTGATGAACGTTTCGAAGGACTCCTTCATCAGGTTGATGAACTTCTCATTCCTCTGGAAGCACACTTCCACCACGTGGTCCACGCGGTCCTTAAAGTCCAGCAGATCCTGCACCATATCTTTGTCTTTCTCAGGGTTGATCACAATCGTCGTCCCGAAAGTCTAAGGAACACACATGCAACAACTCACCCACGGGCAGCGGTGCCACACTCTTCTCCTGCTCTCAGTCATGGTATCTTCACGTAAGTCAATTACTACTGGTGTTGGGTACCAAGTAATAAGTTTCACGGATTCAGCTCACGTTCAAAAAAATGTAGTGAATAGGCAACTAATGCTTCAGTGCTACAATTCCGCTTCCGGGAGGAGTTACCAATGAGTGTCCATGGTATGTACGTATTCATTTATCTATTAAAGAGTTTATTTTTATTTGAGAGAGAGCAGAGAGCACGAGAGGCGGGCGGGGCAGAGGGAGAAGCAGGCAGGACCCGATCCTGGGGCTCAGATCATGACCCGAGCCTGAAGGCAGTCACTTAACCAACTGAGCCAACCAGGCACCTTAGTGTCCGCTGTTTAAAACCCGATACGCCCACGAGGGCTGCTTGACCACAGTGTTCTTTCTCCCCCACGGCCAGCCAGCAACAGCCCACGTGTTCGCCGGTCCAGCTTCACTAAGGGGACAGTGCTGGCTCCCAGACAATATGCACTGTGCCAAATACCACTGTCATTTCACGTGTTTACACAGACAAGGATGGCAGGCCCCAAATGTCATGCCCGGGCTCTGCCCCACACCAGCAGACCCGGACGTCCCGCCTGCCTCTCCAAGGAAGGGCGTCCTAGAGCAATCAGTAGGCCTGCCAACACTGAGGAGGCCCTCTGCCAGCCGGAGGAAGGTGACCTCGCCACACCCCCTGCGGCTCCCCGCTGGGACAGCTTCCTGTCCCGCCCCTCCTGCCTACAGAAGCCTCCCCCACCACGCTGTTCCCTGAGGCTGCTTTCTATCTGCTGGGTGCTAGGCTGCCCGGTATCACCGAATACAGTCAAGAAGATCTTCAATTCGTATGCAGTCCACTTTTGTCTTTTAACAGAAATAATATATAAGGTTTTGGAAAAGTGGCCTTAGTAGCAAATACACATACACTTGGGTTTCACACACATAAGTGAAGGGACACCGTATGACCAGCAGGGCTGGGACTTTCGACGCCACACCCTTTGGCACTGACTGCGTTTAAAAATAGCACACACACACTGCCAGGGGCCAGCTTTCCTGGGATGACTACACGTGTGCTGTGCCACAGTGTGGCTGCTTACCCACGTGGACATGCCCCGAGGACTTTCACCACCCACACGGGAACCCGTCAAGGGGAGCCGCCCGCGTCCAGTGCAGGCTGCTGCGCCCTGGAGGGCGACTCGTCAGCAACACCCTCACTCTCCACCAGACTTCCCGACACGAGAGGCTCCCATGCTGCCGTCTGCATCTCGGGGCACACGGGGCGAGAGCGGTCCCCACGCACAGAGATGTGCAAATTGAGGGCTGCCTGTTCATAGAGCAGCTCCCCATTATCTTTTCTAGTTAACTAAATTTTTTCTTTTCTAAGGTGTTGTTTTTTATTTGACAGAGAGAGAGAATACAAACGAGGGGAGGGGCAGGTGGAGGGAGAGGGAGAAGCAGACTCCCTGCCGAGCAGGGAGCCCGTTGTGGGGCTCCGTCCTAGGACCCCGGGATCATGACCTGAGCCGAAGGCAGACGCTTCACGAACGGAGCCCCTCAGGCGCCCCTCCACTGAATTTTTTCTTGTCATAATTAGAGTGACGGGCACGGGAGCGAGCAGAGGGAGCCCTTCCGCACTCTGCCTACGAGCCCCCCGTGACGCTAACATCCGCCACAGCCGCAGAGCAGCACCACGGCTGGGGTGCGAGCACCGGCACCCTGCCCCCACCTCCTCCACCGGACGCCCCCTGCCCCCGGGCGTACTGGACTTATCCCTCGGGCAGCTTCTGCAACCATCCCCACGGTCAGGCGCCGAGCCCTCCTGAGCCCTCCTGCCGCCTTCCCACGACCTCACGCCAACGCGCCACAAAACGTCAAGATAGCGTGGAGGTAACAGCCCGGGGTGGCCACGAGCTGAGCCGCACACACACCAAAGGGACGGAGCAAAACGTGTACTAACTCCCAGGAGCAAAGGCACGGGAGGTTTAAAAGGCAGATTCACAAAACTGGCGACTCCTTAAGAGTCAAGGCTAGAAGTGGACCCGGGGAGGTGACAAAGGCAGAGCTCATCACACCTGCTTGTAGGTGATGCTTACACTGCTGCTGTCATCTTTACATAAAAAAGGTTCGCACCAGCAATCTGGAAGGAAATGCAAGACCACTGTGCACCCCAGAAGCCGCCCAAAGAGAAGAGTGCACCTGCAGCCGGGGGGAGGCCCCCAGCCCGCGCGAGGCTCGGCCCCGCCGACACGGCCCACGCACCTTGATGTAGTCGCTCCAGTGCTGCAGCAGGGTCTGCTGGCCGCCCTTGACGCGGCTGAACAGCTGGTACATCTGCGTGAGGTCGGGCACCCGGTTCTCATCCAGCAGGTGCTCCAGCCCTGAAACGGCACAGCCAACGGAAGCACACTGCGTCAGCACCACTCCCACAGCACGGCGCGCCCCAGGGAAACGCGAGCGAGCCACCTCAGGACGCAGGGGCTGTTGCTGGGCTCCCTGGCGGGCAGGGGTGCTCCTTAGTCCCTCAGGGCTCACCGACAGCACGCCTGACCAGCGCTCCCCGATCGGCCCCACGTGACCTCGGAGCTAGTTCATCGCTCAGAGAGCAGATCTGTCACATGGGGAGTTACCAAGTCCCATCTTTCAGCTGTTTATGTTTCTTACAATTTCTTTCTTTTTTTTTTTTTTAAAGATTTTATTTATTTGACAGAGAGAAACACAGCCAGAGAGGGAACACAAGCAGGGGGAGTGAGAGAGGAGAAGCAGGCTTCCCGCCGAGCAGGGAGCCCGATGTGGGACTCGATCCCGGGTCTCCAGGATCATGACCCGAGCCGAAGGCAGTCGCTTAACCAACTGAGCCACCCAGGCGCCCCATGTTTCTTACAATTTCTAATTTATGCTTATAATGCTGGACGCTCCCATGAGGGTCTCCAGTATGTTGACATAGATCCTGCAGCTCCCACAGCACTTCTAAACGGTAACATTGAATCCTTGAGAGGATTTCTGGAACGTGCCAGAAGGCGTGACACTGTGCTCGCTCAAACGCCCAGAGAAGGAAGCCCTCTCTGAAGGGCAGGAATTAACAAGGTGAATCAAGCAGCAGGTGCACGGGGGCTGCTGGAGTCCCTGCGCCCCAGGCTTGAGGGGCACCATGAAGGCTGCGGCGGGAGAGAGAACACGGCCCGGCTGGCACCGCCACAGGAGACTCAGGATGGAGACGTGTACTCTGCTGCACGGAGGGCGTGGGGAGGCCCCGCGACAGCCTGGAGGCCGGTTGTGCACAGGCCCAGCGACGGAGGACAAGCACTGCGCAAAGACACAGCCACAAGCTGTGGTTGGGAGGGTCCCTCGGCAGCTGGGCCAAGCGCGCATCCTGTGCATTCCGTGCATATCCACAACAGGCCATGCACTGCTTCTCGGAACTCATTTTCCCTGAGGACTAAAGTGCTCGTTATTCTTAACGATTTTTAGTGATTGTCATATGACAGTAAATGTCCTTACCACTTGCGCCGGTGGCCCAAGGCCCGTCACTTGGTCTCACCAAGAGTGAAGAAAACCCACCTTTGTGCAGAATCGCTGTCAAATGCTCTCCCAACAGCTGCTTCTCCACACAGGCGATCAGTGGTTTCCTACACGAGGCAAACACCAAGTGTCAGAGAGGGAAGGGAGAGCGTGGGCTCTGCGGTCACACACGTCGAGGGGACTCCATCAGGGCCTGATGGACCCCACGACAGCCACGTCCTCCGGCCAGGAACAATAGCCCCGCTGTCCCAGCAGACACCGGAGGCTTTCTAAACTCGATCTACAAACCACACGAAGAGCCCGGGGGTGCAGGGAGGAGACATCAGCACACACACACGGGCAAGCGCCCGGCTTGGCCGGCGGTGTGCGAGGAGACTGCCCCTTGAGCACGAGGCACCTTAGCTCTCCTGCCTTCCACAGCACGGCCCGCTCCACTGCAGGCCCCGTCGCCCTCCACGTGGACATGGCTGTCCCCTCCCATGACCACGTGTCAAAGCCCTGACGTGACACTCCCGCTGCAGGAGTGTCACGCGGAACAGAAGGTCTGAGGCTCTGGAACCTCGGTCAACGCGGCCGCCGCCCTCGCAGGGACAGGCGACACTCTCCCCGCGCCTCTCCTCCACAGCTGCTTTAGTCTCAGTTGCTTCTCAGAGATCAGAACACGTGCTTTCAGTTTTGAATTGTGGGCGTCCTCCTGAGCCTCTGCTCCGTAAAGAACGTCCCGGAAGAGTATCTCCCGGCTCCCGGCGACCCGAGAGCGCGGCACGGCAGCTGCTGTCTCCACCCCTGGCCCCCACACCGAGAGGTCAGAGGTCAGAGACTGGGCCTCCTGAGTAGCAGAGGGGCAAGGGGCCGGCAAGCACCCTCCCAGTCTGCCTCCAAGAGGGGGGGCGGGGCCGTGGGCTTTGGGGGTGAGGTCAGAGGCAGAGCAGGGGAGGCCTGCAGCGGGTGCTTTCTGCCCACAGCCCACCAGGAGGAGCACTGCTGTGACCGTCTGCGTACAGGTTTGTGGGGTCGTCGGTCTGGGGCAGCACGGCTATGTCAGAGAGCCCAGAGCGAACCGTGCTCCCCAGCGGCTGCCCACTCGCTGTTCCTGCCGGCGGGGCATGAGGGTTCCACCCGCCAGGCTCGCCCAGGCTGGGTAGGGCCTGCCCTTTTCAATCAAAAGCCAGTGGGGCGGTGTGAGCTGGAAGCGCGCGGAGGCTGTGGTACGCAGCTCCCTGGCTGCTGACTCGGCTGGGCGACTTGCCTTGCGCTCCCAGAACCCCACCGCTAGGCCGCGCGTGGCCCAGACTGAGTCTGCAGGGCAGGGGACCCAGGCGCGGCTCCGCCCTAGCGCAGGCGCTGTGGCGGGGACCACACACTCCGTGCAACCACAGGTACAGTCCAGGGGAACTCAGCGCCTTAGCACCCCAGTGCCCGAAGACTGACCTCATTATCCACGGGGACAACTCCGATACTGCGGGGCGAGAATTCCTGCCAACCAGCAGGAGAGTGGGTCCTTCCCACACCGAGGGGCAGAGTCCCGGGGACACACAGAAGCCGTCCCCGGGGCAGGGGCTGCCAAGTGACCTGGCCGTGCTGTGGGTCACGTGGTGCAGCAGGAAGCGATGCCCATCTGGACTGCCGTCCGTCCACCGTGCTCGGCCTGGGGGCAACCCTAAGGCGGCTGTGGCGTGCTTATTCATCCTCGGGCTCCCTCTCCCTTCCTTGACGGTGACTCTTCACTCTGCGACACCCGAATGCCCCAGCGGGGCACAAGCCGCCTCTGCTCAGTGCTCCTACCCAGCCACGCCTGAGCCTGGAGGCAGGCTGCCCAACACTGCTCTACTCCAGGAATTTACATACTCTCTTCTACGCAATGTAGTTTTTAAAATTGGGGCAAGGGGCTTAATATAGAGTCTACATCCGAGAGTGCACCAGCACAGGGGTGCCTGGGGGGCTCAGTCGTTGAGTGTCTGCCTTCGGCTCAGGTCACGATCCCAGAGTCCCAGGATCAAGCCCCGCGTCGGGCTCCCTGCTCGGCGGGAAGCCTGCTTCTCCCTCTCTCACACCCCCTGCTGTGCTCCCTCTCTGGCTGTGTTTCTCTCTGTCAAATAAATAAAATCTTAAAAAAAAAAGAGTGCACCAGCACACACGAAAGAGAACAGGAACTGTGTGCCCAGAGCCAGCAGCGCGGGTGCCGGCCCCCCACCCCAGCCCGAGCTCGCAGCCCCTGCTTTGCTACAGCACGCACACACAGCGCTCCGTAACCAGTACGCTAGCCAGCTCGGCCTGTTCTTGAACTTCGTGCCGTGTGGAAAATGTCACTAATGAAAAAGAAATGCACTGGAAACTCAACGCACGCTCTGCTGCCGGCCTCCAGCCCCTGGGGCCCCCACACTGCCCTCCAGCTGGAGCTCTCTGTCCCCAGGCCCCTCAGTGTCTAGAGGCACCCGTCCCCCTCTGACCCTCTATATCCTCTATTCCCAAAGTGCCGTAACCCTGCTCCTGCGAGCAACCAGTTTCCCATGCTGTATTCTTCAGTCTCTTCTCTACCCTGTTTCTGTTCTTACCTCTCCTCGCTTGAATAAAGTTTATGCGCGAAATGAGAAACATTCACACGATTTTTCCCTTTTTACTTTTCCCTAGCTACTTTTCAACTTTTCAGGTTTAGAGAAAACAAAATTAGATGAAAAGAGAAAATTATGTGACTTAGAACCATAAATGAAAATTACAGCTATCTCGGATCTCTAACAAAAGGCTTATAACCCAAATTTTCCAAAATTCAGTGACACCCTATTGATTTTATTGAATCCCTGTCTCTATTTTTTTTTTTTTAAGATTTTATTTATTTGTTTGACAGAGAGCGAGATCAATAGTAGGCAGAGAGGCAGGCAGAGACAGAGGCGGAAGTAGGCTCCCCGCTGAGCAGAAAGCCCGATGTGGGCCTCGATCCCAGGACCCTGGGATCATGACCTGAGCCGAAGGCAGAGGCTGAACCAGCACCCACCCAGGCGCCTGAATCCCTGTCTCTAAACTCAGAGATGCCAAGCATCCCCGCCTCAGGTGCTCCGTTTGGACAAAATCTCACGATGCAGCACTTGTTGTAACTAGTAAGTGCTGAATGGTCACAAATAATACAAGCAAAACGTGCTAATGACCAAAACCCTCTCAGAGAGCACTGAATGCCAGCTGGGAAAAGGGTTTCAGGGTGGTCTACGGCAAGAACCAAGTCGATGAATAGTACTCACTGTGTGCTGTGGTCTAAATACGTGATCACGCGGTCTCCTTCCTCCTCTAAACGCTTACTCACATGGTTAAGATACTCCGGGACCTTCCAAACACAACATTTACACACATCAGTAACAGAGATTCTGGCTGTTGCCCAAGAAGCTAAAACATCGTGGGCCTTATGCACGTCTTCCAGCCAAATACCACCACACGTGAGTGGGGAAAGTGAGACGGCCCAGGTGGGAAGTGTACTGGGGGGAAAGCGGGGCACGCAGAAGAGACCTTCCTTCAAGCTGACTCGAGAGCAAACTGGACGCCTAGAGCGAGGCTCGGGACAGCACAGCACTGCTGCGCCCTGCTCGCAGCGGAGCCTGGAGACAAGGCCATGGGAGGGATCCATGGGGAGGTGAGCAGCAGTAGGCTCAGCCCCTGGCCCACAGAATCCAGCAAAAGCTAACCAAAAGACTGCATGTTCATTCGAGGACACCGAATGGCCCGGCTGGAGAAGATCTCAAAACGCACTTCATGTTTCCAGGGGCGAAGGGCACTCCTGCTGTCACCCGCTGGCACGGGAAACGCCCCAGGACATTCCAACCGAGTGGTGGAGCGGGGCTAGGTGCAGGGCGTGAAACTCCCGCTCTAAAACCAGGACGGAGAGCTGACAGACCGTCCTGTGCAATCACGAGTGACCCTTGGCGGAGGGTCCAGGGGAGCCCCTTCAGTCCCTGCTCTCATACTTTTGAAACTGTTAGCAAGATGTGGGATTCACATTACTATTTCCTGTTTTTTCCTGTGGTTTTCTGGATAATTTTTTTCAGTGTCTCATACAAAAGGAAGATTTGGGGGATGCCTGACTTATCTTTCCTATTTCAGATCTGCCTTTTACCCTCCTGTTTCAACTTGAGTTACTTTACACATTTCAGGAGCTACCTTACTGGCCTTTTATGACTAGTGATGGAGGGACGGAAACAAAAACTTTCTAAGTTAAAAGAAAAAAGTTAGATCTTTAGTGTAGTAAGAATGAAGCTTGTTATTGAGAATTTCAGCTAGATTGTGGCTTTCAGAAGATTCCTAATAAAATGTTTACATGCAAGGACAAGTTTTTAGAAATTACACTTAGATGAACATCTACAAAACCAAAGGCGATTCAGAAATATTTGTCTCACCTCTCTTTCTTGCATTAATCTCTGGCCTTCTGCAGCATATAAACAATTAGTCTCTTCCAAAAATTTCAGTTCAAATGAATCTTTATATACCTAAAAAATGAACAAAGTATCGACCAATTACAGTAAAGAAGTCTACCTTAGGAAGTGCTGATACCCCGAAGCCTTCAAGGGAGCCCGGTTGGGTGACCTGCCCTCACACTGCCCCCAGGGGCCGCGGCAGGGCAGCAGGACTGGCCCAGGGCTCGGGGACCCCGGCAGCCCAGGCCACCCGCCATGCTCTCTTCTCGGCGAGTACTGCAGGCCTCCATCCTTTCCCTGCAGTGCTGGCTCTGTGTCTTAGGGGCTCTGTCCTCTGGGGCCTGGGGAGTGGGGCTAGCCTGAGTTTCGTATTTGGCACTGTGACCTCTCCTGCGCCCCTGTCCCTGTGTGAGCAGTCAGGCGAGGAGGCAGCACCTGAAGGTCAGACAGCATACTCAGCAGACTTCTCAATAAACTGCGATCCACCGCTTCGCCGTTTCTCTCTCGTTCAATTAACAGCAAAATTCCATCAATACTTTTACTCTGAACCGTTTTATCACTAATGATATGGTTCCTGAAAAGTTCCAATCCCATATCCCTGAAAAAATAGTAAAAACAAAATTGTATTTTAGTTTTACTTCTTAGACGTTCGAGGTAAAGCTACAAGCTACACTGTGACTCTCTTCCCCAAACTGTTGATCTAACTCTCTAAATCCACGTGTCAGGTATGCCTTTCTGTTTTCGGCCAGTCTACTGTGCTCTGTATTCGCTTCCTTATCAAGGCTGTTTCCTGGGGTGCATCAGGCCTGTCAATGCAAAGTCCTCCACATCCTCCTCCCTGGGTGGGATTTGGGAACCTCCACCCACCCAGCCCTTCCCCTTTCCATCTCTGGTCGCTCTCCAGAGCGTGTCATGCAACTCTTCCCCCCGGGGCGTCTCTCTATCTGGTCCCTCCCACTAGGGAATGCAACGTGAAATCGCCTCTACGAGTCCGTCACCGTCCCTCGGCTTGTTGCCTGGGGAACCCCAGAGGGCATCTAGCTGTTGGCCACTGTACACGGAAACCCTGTGCTAACAGGCTCTATGCTCTGTCCAAACCGCTCACGGGCCTCTTATGCGCCAAGCGCTGCGCGGGCAGACAACACTCAGCTCCTGGGCCGCCAGGGCTCCACGGGCAGCTGAGGCAGTGGCGGTGAGCGGGAGCGGCGGCGAGCGCCGAGTGCAACAAGGAGTGTGCGGGGCGGCACGGGCTCTGGGTAGGCCCCGCTGTGGACCCTTCCTACGACACACACCACAGAAGGCCTTTCCTGGCCCCTGCAGGAGCCGCGGGCCTGGGTGCTCCGCACGCATGCAGGACGCAGCGGGCGAGTGGGGGCTCAGCCGTGCGGGCTCAAGCCGGCCGTCTGGGGAATCCTGGTCCCACCCTGGCTCACAGTGCCTCTAGGTCCCCGCCTCCCCTTCCTACACTGTGAATGGGATCACACACACAGTCTACTGCCCGGAAGGCCCTGCCACACCGGGCCAGGCCAGCGGCCCACGTGGGCCGGATGAGTGTTCACTGTCTGCTCTCATCTGCCTGCTCTTCTGTTGCGACGCGCTGCCTTCCAGCGACCAGGCCGTCCCGTGGGTCTCATGTCCCCACCTACACACACAGGGTGCCCCGGGCAGCTCTGTCTCCACACGAGCTTCCTCTTCTCCAGTACCACCGCCTGCCTCAGCCACCTCAGCGCTCCTGCTCACTCCACAGAGCTCAGGACCAGGAGGCGGCGTGCCCCCCGGCCTGGGGTGCTTCTCCCGCACCTGTTGTGAGCCCTGCCCCAGGAGGCGTGGCTTTCCCGCCTGCTGCCGTGGCCTGAGACCAGTGCCATCTAAACTGTGGTGGAGTTTCTAGTTCCTATGACACAGTTATGTTCTGAACTATTTTTATGAACCAACAGTTCAGACTAGGCAGCCCAACCTCGCGACAGCAAATTCCGGGAACTCTCTGCCTCAGTTTCTCCGGTCATCCCTCTAGAGCAGTACTGCAGACACGGTAAGCTGGCAAGTGCTGGACCAGCAGCCATGTGACTAGCGGTGTCCCCAGCGCAGCATCCTTCCGGGTTCTCCGAATGGAGGCTGCCCCCTCCACCCGGGGCCAGCAGACCACAGAGGCAGGTGAGGGTCCAGGACCCCACGCTCGGGGGTGGAGGCCAGAGGGCACACGTGAGCCAGGGGGACAGGGGCACTGAGGAAGGGGAGGCTCTCCACAAGGGTCCAGAGCCGCACGGATGTCACGTAATAGAAAATACAAAGTACCCATGGGGGCTGATAACCGGGGCCAGCAACACCTCAGGAAGCCTCAGGTCGGAGGGAACGGACGCTAAGGAAACTGTGAACGCAAGCCACTTTTTAAAGAATTTGGGTTCAAAGGGAATGGGAGAAGAGCCCACAGATGACGTGAGCGACAAGTCCCATGAGGTCAGGCAGGGCTTTGTGGAGGTGGCTGTGGGCACCCAGGGGACAGGCCATGTGGCGAGGGCATCAGCACAGGGTGTGGAAGTGGGTGACGGGGGGAGCCCGTAATTCCCACCCTCCCGGAAAGACACCGCACGATGGACAGGCAGACCAGAAGGAGGTCGAGGTCTCCGTGTGTGTGGTTGGTCGGCGGGATGGGGAGGCGTGGGGGGGGCCTTGGGACCCCAGGTCATGACCTCACCAGACCACCGGCTGGACCGGCTGTCGCACGGTCATGGAGTGCCTGGGCCTCTCCCTCCCAGCAGAGGCAGGCAGCGTGCCGCAGGGCCCAGTGACAGAAACGGGCCTCCCCGGCCTGCCGCCTCCACGGCGACACTCAGTGCAAGCCAGGCAGTGTGCCAGCAGGGGCCCCCCCGGGTCTGGATGACATAAGGGACCAGACAGAAGGGCAGCAGCAGACACAGCTCGACTGACTTGGACACTCACCAGATAGAAGGAAGCATGGAATTCTGAAGGACGTAAGTGCGGTCCAAAAACAGGAAAATACTTCTGATCATGATCTGGTAATTAGAAAAGCACTTATTTATGTAACTTACTAACTAAACATCCAAGGCTGGGCCTCCTGAACCATGACGATGGTAGGTAGTTGTAAATCTAGTAATAACTGTTTCTTGATGATGTTTCCCACATGACCCTCATGACTTTACCCCCAGGTTTAATTGTTCCTTTGAGGTTTAATTTCCACCTCTTTTATCCAGAAAATGTGACTATATGGATTTTAAGCCATTTAACCTAAGGGATACCTTCGAAGTCTGGCCATCTCTTGACTGGTGGGCTAAATCTCGTGGGCCTGAAGGGACAGTCCAAGCTTTTGAAGCAGTCGGTGCTCCTTACACTGACATGAGGCTGCTGGCCACGTGTCCATGTGTCCTGTGCAGGCAGAGCCCGCGGGGGACAGGGTCACCAGCTGCCCCGGGATCCTCCCACACAGCTGCCGGATTTGCCAACAAAGCCGTCCCAACAGGCGTTCCTCTCTTCTGACCATCTACCTACCAGGTCCCCGCACCGCGAAAGAGGCTCATTCATTGTCCCCTGTTTCCCTCACTGAGGAAACAAAAGGATTCAGCCCACTTAGCAAAGCTACTGATACAGCCTGTTTTCACTTACAACCAGGCCACACGACAAAGTCCCTGTATATATAAAGTCAAGTTAGAATCAACATGTCCAAAGTTTAAGACTTTGGCTCTCCAGTTACAGTAAAAACCTAGAAGTCGGGCTTGAAGTCAGGCACAAAGCAGGCTTAAGGAAAACTGCACACGCCCACTCAGGTATCCTGAGACGCAGGCTGGGTTGAAGATCAAGGTCGCAAGCAGCCCTCATCCAGAAAAGCAGCTGTTCACACCCTGCTCTTCTCTGTTCTATCGTTCGGCTACGCTGAGCTGGATGGTGGCATCCAACCCTAAACACAATTTCCCCAACTTAGCCCATGGTCTGGCCTACACCGTCCTTAGGAGGATCAGGGAGGGTACATGAGGCCGTGCTTTGATTTAAAAAAAAGAGAGCTGGATGAAAAGGGGCACATCCCCCCGCTCCCCCAACGCCATGTTGGGCTACAGCGCAGGGTGAACAGGACCCCACAGGTGTGCACGGGGAGACCGGACAGCACAGCCGCAGTGGTGAAGGCTCTGGGACAGCACCCAGGGCCCCAAAGCAGGACTCAGAGGCATCAGGGCACTCACCATCTGTCTGCAATGGTCTTGCCAGCACGTGTTCATCTTCTTTAGAAATAAGACGCCATCCAGTGAGTCTGTGCGGCTCTGCTCAGGAAAACACGGCAAACGCCAACCAATTTAATCACTCAAGTTTCAACCCCTTCACTGCCACGCTTGACACAGAGCACGGCCCGTCACTCGCCTGTCAGAGGACCAGAGAGGCTTTCTTCACCACGGCATCTCAGCCCACACTCATCAAGCGGCTGCACTCCCCTGCCGTCCTGTGTCCCTCAAGGAGCCTGCTGGCTGAGAAGGGCCCGCTCGCAGGCGACCTGGGTTCGGGTGGCTGGGCCTCAGCTCCGCTCCCAGAGGGCAGACCACGAGCCACGCTACCCCGCGGAGAGGAAGCAGGCCGAGGGGGCTGGTGCGTCACTCGAAGGACTGACGTGAAACCCCATTCATGCACCAAGTTAGGACCACTCTCAGCTTGATAATTAGAATCTGTTTTTGAAGACAGGCTCAAAATACTGTTTGTAGGACAAACAAGAAACCCCATCATGGACTCGTATAGCCTTCATAGGTTTGTGCCAAGTCAGGGCCCTAAGCATTTGCCCGCTGCCGCACGGCTTACGAGGTACCCTTCACGCGTGCGCTCCTTCAGTCTCCCCAGCTGCGTGGTGGAGACGGCTTCCGTCCCCAAGGCTGCTGCCCCTGTGGTCCTAGCTCTAGGACACTGGACCAGTGACGAGCTTCCTTTGGCCTCCATTTCCTCTGAACTAGTGTAAAATTAGATGTAAAATCCACAGCACATAGAGAAGAAAAAGCCCATGGCCAGAGCGCGACGTGTAAATGCAAAGAGGAGTCGGAGTCTTCAGTTGGTGGGGCCCGTGTGGCGGGTGGGGCCCAGCCAGGACTCTGGGGGAGGGGCCAGAAGGTCAAGAGCACCACGAGGGAGGGACAGGCACACGGGCATCTTGTCACACTAGTGAGACGAGCTGATCACAACCACAGTGGTCTTGCCCGAGCACCTTACTTCTTTCCTCTTGAGACTTCGCTAATCAATTAAAAATAGTCCTCTCAAAGAACTACTAGCTCAATGGTCAACACAGTACTCTCCAGGAAGTATTTTACGATCGCTCAAACTTATAGCCGCCTACAATATTAGAACCTTATATAGACGATCTGAAAAAACAAAGAATGAGTCACAACACCTTGTAGACAGATGGCATTGCAGTGGGGACCCAGCAGCTCTGGCACCTGGCACTGGACACGAGCCACCTGCCGTGTGGCCGACACGCTGACCGTCTCCACAGGCCGTCTGTACCAGCCGGGGGCTGAGCCGCCGGGGAGGCTGCCTGCCCGGACATGCCCGCCACGGTAACTAAGCAAACAGCACCCCACCCGGCATGGGGTTTCCTTCAGGGGGAAGACCCATGTGCAGAGCTCACTAATGAGAGATGCTTCTCCTTAAACAGCTGGCTAAAGTCAGTAACTCTGGGCCATTCCCACGGAACACAATACGGAGTGGTCGGCTGGCCACGCGGGGCAGTATATGGGGAGCTCCGGCCCCCCACAGGTCAAAACCGAGGGTCTCGCGTGACAATGTGGGGCATGCACTGGGTGGCCGTGCTCAGAGCTGGTCCACGGGCTTGCACCTCACCAGTTCCTGACACTGTCCCCTTCCGTCTGGAGAAGGGCCAGGCCCAGCTGGCCGTCCCAACAGCCTACCGAGAAAGGGCCAGACAAGTCTTCAGGCAGCCAACAAATTTCCCGTGGCACACGCGAACACACCACGGAAAAAGCTACATCTACCCCGGACTGCAAAGATCAAACCAAGGGAAGAAAGAAACCAGAAAGAACGCTCACGCCGAAGCAGAAACGTGCTCGGTTCCCTTTGTGCCGTGTTTCCTGGCGGGGGCCGTCCTGCTCCGCACGCAAAGCAGGTGGCAGCAGAGCTGGCCCGGGACAGCAGCCACAGCAGGCCAACGGCCCCGTACTACACACTGGCAGTGGCTCCCCATCACGGACAAGCCTCCCCTAGACCCGGCTTCCCCACCTGGATGGCAGAGAATGACACTCTCTCCTAATACTTCCCAAAAGTCACGGTTTGGGCTGTTCCCCTCTCGCCTCTCTCACACTTTCACCAGTCCACGAAGCCCACGGAGGCAGCAGCACACCATGAGGGCACACCTGAACCCTAGCACGAATCTGGGGCTGCACTCCAGTTCTGCACCCTTGCAGCTGACGAAGAGGGCCCCGTGAGAAGGCCAAAGGCTCTGTGTGCGGACGACCCCCCGAGAGTGTGAGCACAGAAGGTCTTCAGAAGGAAGCCCCAAGCCTGGGGTCGCTCCGTGGGCAGGAAGACATAGGAAGTCGCGAGGCTGCCGTCTCCTTGTGTCCCTTTCTGCTCTGCAGACTGTGCTGCTTCTCTGCATGATTCCAGCCCCAACGGCCCATGCTACTCTGTCAGGGGAGGAAAGCAAACTCTGCAGGCATTTATGAGCTCAAGCTCAAGGAGCGTCTGGTGTCTTGTTTAGGAAGAGGCCCTTGTGAGCTGAGCCGGGGCGTGTGCGCAGGGACGGCCTTGGTTTGGAGGAAAGGCCTGTCACCGACAGGGAGCAGGAATGTGCAGAATTCATCACGCACATGACCGAGCACCCAGAGAATCCCAGCAGGGGCCTCCTGGTCTCCCGGAGGAGATCCCCTGCTGGCCCCAGCAGCGGGCCATTGACACAGAGGAGGGGACAGTCCTTCGGTCTGAGAGCAGCCCAGAGACCAGGGCGACCTGGACATTCTGGGTGTCTGGGCACTGGCAACAGCTCTGCCGCTGGCCCCTCATGGCCCACCCCTCCCGCAGGGCACAGCATCTCCTCTGCACAGACTGGCCGCCCGGTCCTCACGAGGATTCAGAAACGTGTACCCTGTGCTCCCGCCAATCCCCCCACGCCCTGAGGTTCAAGCTCTGTCCTGTTTGGTGCCGGGGCTGAAACGCAGTGGGCACGGGCCTCCCTTGCCAACGACTCGTCCGCAGGACTCTTGCTTCCCACACCCGCGAGGGCTCTCAGATGCACAGACCGATGGCCAAAGCCTTCAGAGCGCACACACAGGTTCAAACCCAAGCTGCGGCCCAGAACGACAGCCATCCTCCAACTTCCAGTCATGCCCGAGTGCTCCGATCTTCACGAGCACCCCCTTCCCGTGGCCCACTCCCTCTCCAGCGAGCTACACCCTGCCCATCCTCTCCGATGTGACTCTGGAGTCACCTCCTCTGGGAAGTCCTGCCCCAGCCAGCTGCCCCTGCCCCGGTTCTAGTAACTCAGCGTCTCGGAACTCAAGGTGCCTCTCCCCGGTAACGACAGAGAAGATGGCAGAAGAAAATTAAGACACTTTCCAGAACTTACCCTAAATAATTTAACCAGCCCCAGTAAGTGGACACTCTATTGCTTTAAACAGATGAGTAATTTAAATGGTAAAAATTCCACTTAAAAAAAAAAAGATCTCATATTAGACCAAGAAACAAAAGTTAGACTTTGTTCTTTAAACAGGAATTTTGAAAGGTGTCATTTCAGTAATAAGGATACTCATTAGTTCTTTATCCTATTAACGTTCAGTCTCAAAGGATTTAGGTAACAAAGAGAAACTCATGACCAAACAAAGGATATTCTCTGAACTGCAGGATCTGTGCTTGGACGTGGTCTTCACAGAGCTGGCGCAGCTGCTTGTAGAGCGTCGGGGAGACTCTGTGAGAACAAAGGTTTTCCACAGCCTAGAAACAAAGGAACACGTGGATTATTCACTTGAATAATTCAATGAATAACAAAGTAGGTCTTCAGCAAGCCCCGTGTATACACAGCTAGAATCAGGACCATCACAGAGGGGCCCCCTGCACCCCCTTCACACTTACATGACCTACAAATTCAGGGAGGGGCAGCGTAAGGGACTGCCATCAGAAGCCGGGGCCCAGTGAGGGGCAGCGTTTAAGGGACTGCCATTGGAAGCCGGGACCCAGTGAGGGGCAGCGTAAGGGGACTACCATCGGAAGCCGGGACCCGGTGAGGGGCAGCATAAGGGGACTGCCGTCGGAAGC
>PITA01025784.1:0-23769 GCA_004023965.1 Spilogale gracilis
CCCGAGTCTATGCCATTCTAGATCAACTTGCAGACTGCATTAGCAAAGGGAGAGATTTGTCTCTCCGCCTTTTTGGCCACCAACCTCATGTACTCATTGTTCCTTTCAGACTAGCTGATTTTACATGGTTGCAGAGAAATAACAATCGTATTGCAATTGCCATGGAGGGATTTTTTGGGCGTGTCGATTGTCATTATGGTCCCTACAAAATGGATGAGCTCCTTTTCCCAATTAGATTGGGTGCCACCCAAACAGTTCTTGCCGAAGGCTGATCCTTCCTATCCCACAGTTTTCTCTGACGGGGGAAAGGAGGGAGCAGCCATAGTCATCTTCCCACCCTTCATGCAGGGAGATGAAGATCCTACGACTATCATTCATGATGTGCAGGGTTCAGCACAATTCAAGGAGCTTTATGCCGTTGTCCTAGCACTACAAGAGTTATCTGAGGCATTCAACCTAATTACTGATAGCCTCTATGTTGCTAACTTACTCCCTAGCCTCTACCCTCCAAGTTTATCCCACTCAGGAAGAAGCCGCGGCCTCTCATGACCTTACCCATGTTAAATGGCTAGGCTTACACTATAAGTGCCCACACATACTCATAAAGGAACTCAAAAGGATAGTTCAAACATGTAAATTTTGTTCACCCTTCCTGCAAGTACCCCCCTTGCAGGAAGCCGGAGTCAATCCCCGGGGACTAGCACCAAATCATTTATGGCAAACTGATATTACTCATTACATTCCTTTCGGGAAACTTAAATTTCTATTTGTGACTGTAGATACTTTCTCTCATGCCTGTTGGGCCACAGCACATGCTGGAGAGAAAAGAAAACATGCCATAAGTCATCTTTTACAATGTTTTGCTGTTCTGGGCCTTCCCAAACAACTTAAAACTGATAATGGCCCTTGCTTTGCTAGTAAATCCTTGTCCACATTTGTGGAACGCTGGAACATTCGACATAATACAGGTATACCATACAACCCCACCAGACAGGCAATTGTAGAACGACAAAATCAGACTTTAAAAACTCAATTAACAAAACAAAAAGGGGGAATATCCTCCCTCCATGATCAGTTGAAAATGGCACTATGTACTTTAAATATTTTAAATTTTTCCAAAGAAGACAATCTCTCATCATTCCAAAAACATTGGGCTACCACAATGAAATACCGTGCCATTAAAGTCCGGTGGAAGGACCCTCTCACAGGAGCCTGGAGAGGTCCTGACCCCCTCTTAACCGTTGGAAGAGGTTTTGGATGTATATTCCCTATTGATGAAAATAAACCTATATGGATTCCTGCCAGAAATATTAAATACCATCCTCCCACTGATAATGATTCTCCTCCCCCTGAAAAGGATGAACCCAACCCAAGGAGCTCTGCCTCTTGAGGTCTTGTGTTTTTTTTTTCTCTTGACAGGAATGCAGAGACCCTGGTGGACCCTTTGCCTTACTATTACTGGACTCCTCATTGTCTCCCTCCTTCTGTTCGTTGGGAGGCCTGCTGCTTCTATGCCAACAAGTCTGGCATTGTCAAGAACAAGATTAAAGAGCTCCAGGAGGACCTAGAGAAGTGGCGCACAGACCTTGGTGACAACTTCTTTTTGACGGGACTGCGTGGCTGGGCCCCTTACCTACTCCCCCTTCTTCTTGGCCCCCTCCTCACTTTTCTCGCTGTTCTTACTTTTGGCCCCTGTATCTTCAATAAGGTCATACAGTTCATTCAGAAGCACATTGAGGCAGTGCAACGAATGTCCAATTGCACTACCAACGCCTGGTCACTTGCCCCGATAGGGAAGAGTGCCTTTATGGAGGTTTATCGCGACCCTGAGGGCCCCCTGAGCCAATGATGGGTAAGACCCTGAGTATGCTGGGGCAACCTAAGACAGGCTCAGGGTGAGGCATCTTCCCTTAATCCCCTCGGGGCGATCAGAACAATGTGGAGTTTCCAAGGACGGGTAAGATCCATGTAAGTTGCATACCAACCTAAGACAGGGTTCTGACGCCATGAGGTCAGGATACCAACGACGGGTAAGGATGTCAATTGACATGGACAACCTAAGACGGGAGCTTCACCTATCCATTCGCTGTGGGGAGGCATAACAAAACAAAAAGGGGGAAATATAGGGGACACACCCTATAGTGACAAAACCTTCCTCATGGCAATCACTTCCCTATCCGCGGTACCGCCGAAGTGGCAGCCCGGGATTGGTCTATCTGACTTCCGCAGACGTGATCCGCTCGTGGCTGCTGCATATTTCTATGAGACTTCCATCCTCATGTGCACTGCATGGACTGGTGACCTTTACAGTGATTGGGCCTTATCCTCTCCCTCTCCCTTTTCCCGCCTTCCCGCTCGCCCAATATATTCTGTGGCACCACCGCCTTAATAAACGAGATCCTGCTTCGACAGAGCTTCCGGCTTGGGTGTGTTTTTCTCCCGCTCGACCCCACTTTTTTCCCCTGGCTGGACCAGGGGAGAAACCCCAAACCTCATAGCCCAGGAAGGAGCTACACACACACACACACATAACTAACTGTCAACCAAGAATCCTATATCCAACAAATCTATCATTTAAAAATTAAGGTGAAATAAAGTATTTCCCAGATCAACAAAAAGTGAGAGAATTGTAGCTAACAGATGAATAGTAAAGGAAGTGCTTCAGGCTGAAAGCAAATGACTCCACACAGTCCTATTAATGAATATGAACAAACAGAGCATCAATAAAGGTAATTATGTAGTTATAAAGATGACTTAATAACATATTTTCTCCTGTTAACTAATTTAAAAACCAATTAAAAGTTCAAAGTAGGTTTAATAAAGAATATTTCAAAAGATAAAATTGTGACATTTAACCTGTTTTTTATTCATCAAAATGAAAACTCAATCTTAGATATGTATAAACCTCATTGCATCAAAATATATAAAAGAAAATGATAGAACCCCAAGGACTAATACAAAGTCTTCTCATTAACTGAAAGAGTAGGTAGATTATCCATTATTATGTAGATATTTGAACAAACTGTCATCCAAACCAAGCAAATTGGTTACTCTACCCAACAAGAACAAAATATGCATTCTTTTCAAGTATACGTTAAACAGTAGCTAAGATAGACTATATTCTGCACAGTAAAAAAATCTTAATATGAGTAGTGAAATTATGCAAAGTATGAACTCTGACTACAACATAATTATACTAACAGTCAGTAGTGAAAACAACTAGAAAATCACCAAATATGTAGAAATTAAATCACATACTTCTAATTAACCCATGGGCACTGAAGCTATACAAAGAAAATTAGAAAATTTTTGCAAATAAATTAAAATGAAAATACAACATACCAGAATTAACGAGATGCAGCTAAAACAGTTCTAAAGGGAAAATGGTGATATTAAAATGGTTACATGAAAAAAACTCAAATTAATTATCTTAGCTTCCACCTAAAGAAAATTAGAAAAAGTGAATCAAAATGTATCCATTATAAAGGATAAAATAATATCAGAGTAGAAGTCAATGATATAGAAAACATAGATTAAATGAAGGACCTGTTTTTTTTTTTTTAAGATCAGTAAACTTGATAAAGTTTTAACTTATCTGAAAAACAAAAAGAAAAGTAAATGCAAATGTCCAATATAAATAATGAAAGAGATATCACTACAGATCTCATACACATTAAAGGTATGAGGAGGGAATATTATAACAACTTTATGCCAACAAATTTGATGGATGATACAGAAAAACTCCTTGAAAGATATCAACTTACCAGAATTCATCCAAGAAGAAATAGATGCCTAAATAACTCTGTATCTTTTTTTTAAATTGCATTAATAGTTTAAAATGTTTTCATGAAGGAAATTCCAAGTCCAGATACATTGAATGATGAATTCAACCAAAGGTTTAAAAGAAACCATATATATATTTCTGTATATATACAGTTTCGTAAAACATATTCAGAAAAGAGAAAAGAAGCAAACACTACTCACCTCATGAACACAGGTGCAAAATCCTTAAACACAGTTTAGCTTTAATCCAGCAGTTTATGTAAAAGGAATGCATGTCATGACCAGTATTATCCTAGGAATGCAAGGTTTCTGTAAATTTTCAAATAATGTAATTCACGATATAAAGAGACTAGAAAATTATATATATGACATATATGATATATATACATATTTATGGTCATCTCAGTAGATGCAGTAAAAACACTGGAAAAAAATCAATGTACATTCATAACAAAAACACTCAGCCAGAGATGCTTGGGTGGCTCAGATGGTTAAGCCTCTACCTTTGGCTCATGTCATGATCTCTGGGTCCTGGGATCAAAACCCATGTCAGGTTCCTGACTCAGTGAGGAGTCTGCTTCTTCCTCTGCCATTCCCCATTGTTCACACTCTCTCCCTCTGTATTACTCTGTCTCGAATAAAAAATCAGTATCTATGAAAAACTTACAGATAACGTATTTAATGTGAAAGACTAGATGCTTTTCCTTTACTATCAGGGGAAAAAAGCAGATATTTTTCACTTAAAACTGTCCAATAAAATGCGCTCTAAATCTTGACATTTTGTTTCACATAATACTGTGTATTTATCTGTTATTAACATTTTCGTTATTATGCAATGAAAAGAACACAAAACTAGTTCTAAATAGTTAAATAGATGATCTAAACCAACTTAGTCAATCATTTTGGTTCAATTTAGGAAAGACACTAAAGAAAGGAAAAAAAAATTCCCTGGGGATTTAGATTTAAGTTTTTTCAAACTTTCATTTCTATATACTTTAAAAATTTTTTATATCCTAGTATTACATAGTTCTTTAACTATCAGTGAATGTTCATGGTCAATATTAAGTATAATTCTAGATCACATTCCATTCAGATCTGGCTACTTTCTGTCCATACCTTAGATCTTAACATACAGAAGAGAGAGAGAAGGAAAGGAAACCCAGAAGCCAAAAAATGGACAGTAATCTAATTTACAGATTATACCGATGAAAGTAAAAA
This sequence comes from Spilogale gracilis, assembly GCA_004023965.1. Classification (NCBI taxonomy): domain Eukaryota; kingdom Metazoa; phylum Chordata; class Mammalia; order Carnivora; family Mephitidae; genus Spilogale; species Spilogale gracilis. The sequence goes on from PITA01025784.1 coordinate 5,002, forward strand.
TATAATTAGATCAGAAAGTTCCAGCTGCTTAATGAGAATGCAGGAAATGAGCATTAGATTCCTAGAAGAGAAGGGGTTTCAGAAATGTTAGGAGGGATCAAGTGGCAGATTCTGTGATGTTTCACCCAGATCCCTGTCTGGCCTCAAGGCACCCAGCTGCAAGCTGCCAAAGAGATAATCTTGATAGCTAGTTGTTCATAGCTGTATTCCTCTCTGCAAATCGCTTTAGTCTCAGGAAGCTACTTCACTCAGTGTTATTCATCTTTCCAGGAGTGACCAGGAGCTTGGCTGATGTGGGCCTACAAAGGGCTGGGCCTTTGACTAAATTTGGAATTCATGTGGGATTCACTGAAGTCTTGGTTGCATGGCTTTGCAGTAGTCCCCCATCTAGTCCCGCTTCACTCATGCCCTGATAGATTTGTCTCTAAAGAGTATTCCCCAGTAGCATTCTGCCCAGAACTCCCTGTTTCAAAATATGTTTTCTGACGTAACATCTGTTTCCAACGTAAAATGAATAAGCATTGAAGTGATGCATGCAGGAGAGTGGCTTTTCAGGTACATAGTGCTATTTTTGAAAGGGCTAACTTTTCAGTGGATGAGCAGTGGACATAGGAGAGTGTGACTGGGGTGGGTAAAACAGGTGGGATCACCAGAAAAATAGTGAAACGGCTTAATTTAAGTAAAAAACGCTTTTTTTAAATGAAAAACATTTCTCAGAAATTCACTTCAAATAACTAAATAGGAAGTAAAGTTAGCTGGTAAAAACCATTTATTTAAAAAAGAAAGTGGAACAGCATAATTTCACAATTTGACACCTAGATTCTGTGACTGCCAAGTATATCTTGGCAAAATTGGCACTGAAGCCAGGGCAAATTTAAAGAGTGCCAATGGGAAAAGCTGGTGCCAAGCTAATGCTGAAAATTGCTTAAACTGAGCTAATGCCAATTTGCTTTTGCATCATAATAAGGAAGAAGAGAAAGCTAAGATTAAACTTTTACATGATAAACCCTTTTGGTGTCCACATATTATTTGTGAACTTGTCATTCCTCCTTCCTCGTCTACCCTTCTTCCTGTACATCTATTGGGAATGATTCCCACCACCTAGTTTCTAAAACAAGAAACCTGGGAGCCAGTGTAGAATCTTACTCATGTAATCCTTATATGCGTTAGCTACATCATGCCCAGGCTGGCCGCTCCCAGACCAACATCTGAATTCATTCTTAATCTCTCCCCAGTTCCATTGTTACTTTTGTGATTCTGGTCATCAGTATTGATCAAATTATTTCACAGTTTTCTTACAGTCAATGTCTTCCAAACGAATCACAAAATTGTTCAAAGAATGAATATTCTACTTGCAAAATTTAATCAAGCTATTCTTCTGTAATATGGTCAATGGCCTCTATTTTTAAGATACATCTCAGACTTCCTAGGACAGCATAGAAGGTACTCTGTGTATATATTACCATTCCAGGCATTTATCCTCTCATCAAATCTTTTTTTAAGGATTTTATTTATTTATTTATTTGTTTGTTTGTTTGTTTGAGAGAGAGAGCATAAGCAGGGGAGCAGGCAGAGAGAGAGGGAGAAGCAGGCTCCTTGCTGAGCAGGAAACCCAAAGCAGGCCTCATCTTCTTACCAAATCTTGTGGTTCAACTATACTATACTACTTTCAGTTACCTCAAATTTGGGCTTACTCACATGAAAGCTTCTCTTAAAAAATCTGCTTCATATTTCAAAAAATGGGAAAAAATTAGCTCCCATTTTTGAAAAGAATTGAGTGTGAATTTTTTTTTGGGAACGAGCCCTCCAGTTGAACTTGAGAACCCCTGATTTTTACGGTATCGAGGCATGCTGCTTAGACTTGTTAGTATTTCTCCTGCAGCACTCTGTTCCTCTGATGTCCCACTTCAAACTTCTCTGTCTGTGTTAGTCTTATTTAAATTTCCTTTTTTTTAAGGGCTCCTCCAAGTCTCTTTAAAAAATTGTTTTTATAATAGCACTTTCAAATTACTTTCTTCTCTTATTACCTTCATTTCTCTCTGTACTTACATTTTTTTTAAAGATTTTATTTACTTATTTGACAAAGAGAGATCACAAGTAGGCAGAGAGGCAGGCAGAGAGAGCAGAGGAAACGGAGAGCCTGACGTAGGCCTTGATCCCAGGACCCTGAGATCATGACCTGAGCCAAAGGCAGAGGCTTTAACCCACTGAGCCACACAGGCGCCCTGTACTTATATTTTAAATATAAGAATGTGATTCATCTCCAGGCACCTGCTTGGCTCAGATGGTTAAGCCTCTGCCTTCAGCTCAGGTCACAACCCCAGGGTTTATCCCTTGCTCAGCAGGGGGTCCTACTTCTCCTTCTCCCTCTGCCTGTTTCTCCCCCTGCTGGTGCCTGCTCACTCTCTCTCTCTGTCAAATAAATAAATAAATAAAATCTTAAAAGACAAGCTTTATTTAAGTAAGTGATCTCCACACCAACTGTAGGGCTTGCCTTCGTGACCTTGAGATCGAGAGCCGCACACTTCCCTGACTAAACGAGCTGAGGACCTGTCCCATTTTTTCTTTATATTTTCATATCAAGCTGATCTATATGGCATCTTATTGTTAGTTACTAAAATGACTTAGACCTAGAACAGGTAAGTCTATATCATTAGGTCTTAAATGGCGGTGAGTTTGCCTTCCAGGGAACATTTGAAATGCCTGGATGCATTTTTGGTGGCCACGATGAGGTAGTAGGGAGCAAGGTGGAACCACTGGCATCTAATGGATAGAGGCCAGGGACACTGCTAGGTATCCTGCACACGATAGTCCCCATAATAAAGAATCATTCATCCCAGAATGCCAGTAGTGCTGAGCTTCAGAAACCCTGATCTGGGGCGCCTGGGTGGCTCAGTGGGTTAAAGCCTCTGCCTTCTGCTCAGTTCATGATCTCAGGGTCCTGGGATTGAGGCCTGCTTCCTCCTCTCTCTGCCTGCCTCTCTGCCTGCTTGTGATCTCTCTCTCTGTCAAATAAATAAATAAAATCTTAAAAGAAATAAAAGTTTAAAAAAAGAAACCCTGATCTGTATGGAAACAAATGTTTCTTTGGCTCAGGAATCAAACTGTCTGCGCCACCATCGTAGCTTCACTTGGCAAGTGTCTGTGTGACCTTGAGCAGGTTACCTGTCCCTGAATTTTTTTTATAAAACAGAGGGAATGTTGCATACATCAAAGGACTGTCATGAGAATTGAATGAAAGGCTCAGAACAACACTTGTATATAGGTAACAAGTAAAATGTTAATTATTATTATTGTTGTAGATTATAAAGAAAACATTATTCCTTGTGGATGCATATGCTTTTTCAAAAACAAACTGTAAAAGAAATTATGCCGGAATTCACTTGACTGATTGCAATATTCATTTTTGTCTGGTTATGATTTCCTTTTGTTTCAAATACCACTTAAATTAGCCAAACGGTGATACTAAGTATGTTTTGTTTAATTTTTCTACTCTTTAGCCACACTATCACTGGGTCTAAATTGTTACTGTTTTAGTCACAAAACAAAGAAAAATTGTAACAAATAGAAAGCACTAGTGTTTGCAGAAGGCAAAAATGACATTTAATTTGAGGTAGGCTGTCAACTGGAAATAGTTGTCTTAATTCTGAGGAGTATCTTGAGCTTGTGGAGCTGTTAAACAATTCCCAAGTAAAGGAACATTTTATACCGTTGGTTAAAAAATCCAAAAAATCAAAGTTTCTATCCAGTGTATTTTCAATATCATAATTCCTGTCTTATTTCTCCGGTAGTAATAAAAATCCTGTAAAAGATAAAATTTTGTTAGCAAATAATTGCGTTTTTCTGATATGAACAAATAAACTGTTACAAAGCAAAAAAAATTTGCACTCACACAAGTAGTTACTGAATTAATATAAATTTAGATTTGAAGTCTTCCTCCCTGCAAAACAATGCACAATATGGCATTTTCTAGTAAGCTTTTTGAACAAAATATTTTTTGGCTATTGGCACATTGGAAAACAAAAAGAAGAAAAGAATTGTTTTGGAACTCTTAAAAATGCAATTCTTCACATTTTAGGATGTTCATTCTTTCTTAAGAGTAAACAGAAACAGAACCATCACTTTGTTTTGAGTGAAGTTGATTGAGGGCCTGTGGGAAAAATGTGGGTCATTTCTCAACCCATAATAGACTGTATTTTGATTTAAAGATGCTTTACTCCACTGGAAAAGAAACATCTTGTTTTAAAAGTGATATAATGTGTTAGACTAGAATATTTGTTTGGGAAACTTTAGGTAGCAGGTAAGAAATTCACAAGACTATCTACTAGATAAATATGGCTAGAAGTTTGATATGATAAATTTTTCATCATTAACGTTGATTTTCCAAGACTATAGAACTTTATAGACACGTAAGACAAATGGAGAGATGACATTTGAAATAGGGACAAGAAAAATAAACAATTTAATTTTTTTTATCCTGACTTCACTATATTAACACATGAATTTATCTCTCCTACTTCTCCAAACCACACTACAATTAAAAGATCACTTGCTCTGAGGAAAGCTGTTTGTCATAATCTGGGGGATATTCTGGCAGCCGGATGAGAGGCCCACCTAGGATAAACTGAGGCTTTTGTGAGTGATTTGCCACTAAGGTCCCAGGGTTTCATGCCAATAACTGTGTAAGTTAAAATCAGATTCTCTAGCCCTAATTAAGATGATCACAGCACAAGTAGACATCTAGACCACAACTTCAGAAAAACTGAGCCGAAACTACCCAGTTAAGCTATTTCTGGATTTCTGACCCCACAGAAAAAGTGATGACAAATTTTTGCTGTTTTAAATGCTAAAATTTGAAAAAGTTTGTTACATGGTAATAGTTACTTATTAACACCGGATTAAAAGAAGAGAAAGCACATCACAGCAGATGGACACTGGTAATACATTTTTAAAGCTGGAAGGCAAATAGACAAGGGATGTAAGACAGAGCACAGGAAGGATTGAAAAAGGACAGATAATTGAAAATCAATCAAAGTAGAACTTTGCATCCAGAATGTTCTCTTCCATTCCTAATCAAACCAAACCAAATCAAACCAAAACATTATCTTTGGCCATTTTGGCAGAGGACAGATGGCTCACTCTTGTAGGGATAGTAGATTCTGGTACATGAGGCACGGCTGTGGAAAGGCATACCAGATTCTAATGAGGCTGATAAAATGGAAGTCTACTGGGTGATCAGCAGGAATCCAGCCTCAATATCCTGATGGTCTTCCAGAATTTTTTTAAAATTAGAGTTGTAGCCTCTACTTCCCAAGAGACATTATTGAATGATTCCTTCCTTTAATTAGCACAAGAGAAAGAATACTCTCAGTGGAATGTGGAATGTTAAGTTATACAGTAAAATAAATGGCCTTGAGTGTTAGATCACTATACTGTGATCCACACTGTAGTAAGGATTCTTTTTTTTTTTTAAGATTTTATTTATTTGACAGAGAGAGACACATCCAGAGAGGGAACACAAATAGGGGGAGTGAGAGAGGGAGAAGCAGGCTTCCTGCTGAGCAGGGAGCCCAATGTGGGGCTCAATCCCGGGTCTCCGGGATCATGACCTGAGCCGAAGGCAGTCGCCCAACCAACTGAGCCACCCAGGCGCTCTGTAGTAAGGATTCTAAAATGGCACCTGATGACTCAGCCTTAGAGAATTCTGTCTTCGGAGCATAGAAAGGACCTGTGAATATGATGGGATATCACTCCACTCATAAGGTTAAGGTGGAAAGGTTTTGCAGAGTCTCTAAGGTGTCTAATCAGCTGCCTGAGTTAATAAAAAAGGGAGATTATCCTGGGGTCTAACCTAAACAGATGAGCCCTCAAAAGAAACTTCAAGCCAGAGCAGATGGGCTCCTTTTGGCCCTGAAGTGGCAAACTGCCATCTTGTGGAGAGGGCCATGTTACTAGGACCTCTAGGCAGAATCAGGACCTGAAAGCAACCCTTGCCTAGCGGCCAGTGAGAGAATATGACCCTCAGTACTGGAACCATAAGAATTTATACAATCGAATTCTGCCAACAACCTGAATGAGCTTGGAAGTAGAGTCTACTTTACTCAAGCCTCTAGCTGAGAATGCAGTCCAGCCAACACTTTCATTTCAGCCTCATGAAATCCTGGGCAGAAAAGCTATCTGAGCCTTGCTCAGACTTCTCACCTACAGAGCTGTGAGATTATAAATGTCTTTTTGTTGTTGTTGTTGTGTTTTTTAAGCTGCAAAGTTTGTGGTCATTTCCTATGTGACAAGAAGAAACAGAAACAGAAACTAATATATACACTGTTGGATGAATTCTACCAATTCAGACAGAACTGCCATGTAGCACTTTGCTTCTGTTTAACATGACTAGGTAATCCAAATAATTAGACTGAGGAAAGACAGTAAACATAGACAATGAAATATTTCTTTTCAGAAATGAAGGACATTAGTTTCCACATTAATAGGTCCATCGGGTGTCCAGAAAAAATGAAAAATACTCAAAGTAAAACTACATTATAAAATTTCAGAACATAGTGGATAAAGATAAGCTCAAGCTGAACTGTGTTAGATTTTTAATAATACATAGAAGTTAGAAGATAAGCAAGTAATACTTTCCTATACCAAGAATAAGCAGTACGCTTCTCCCCTGAGTTCTACAGCAAAGCCAAATAAGCATGTTGTATTATGGTAAAACAAATAATTTGTTTTGTAGACATGTATCTTCTCAAAATATCACACCCCATGCCTTTTATGGAAAGTGCTGGAGGCTGTGCTCTCTAAAAGTCTAGAGATAGCACCAAGAAAGAGAAGACTTAGATCCCCAGAAAATACAGCACCTAGAGTTAGTTTTAGCAAAAGGATGCTAACGGAAAGAAGTCCCAGGAAGAGTTGTGTCACAGGCACGAAGAACAGCAGAGCAGGGGGTGGGTGCAAAAGGGGAGCTTTAAGGTAAAGGCCAACTTGAGAATAATGAATTGATAGACATTTTGATTGATTTGAGCATACAGAAAATGCCACTGAGAGAATCTAATGAACTGTTTAGGAAAAGGAGAAGTATTTATAGAAAACAATACAAATTTGAGATGCCTGGGTGGCTCAGTCAGTTAAGCATCTGCTTTTAGCTTATGTCATGATCCCGGGGTTCTGATATTGAGTCCCACATCTGGCTCCCTGCTCAGTGGGGAGCTAGTTTCTCCCTTTGCCTGCCGCTCCCTCTTTTGTACTCTCTCTCTCTGACAAATAAATAATATCTTAAAAAAAAGAAAAGAAAAGAAAACCATACAATTTTTTTTAATGGGGGATATTAATTTCATAAAAGCTGTGATTTAAAGGTGCTTACTTATATATAATACTTGGCTTAGCATTGGATAATAAGTATAACTATATAATAATATATACTGAGTATTTATTTAACCAAATATTGTGATATGAACTTTTTGTAGGAGTAGAGAGAGAACAATAAATGGAGCTTTTGGTGTTAGAAATCTAAATCTTACACACCACGATAGAAAATGATATATAGTTTCTAAAAATTCTGTATCTCAATTTTAATATAAATTTTATGTGTACAGGTAAATATAAGAAGACATACCTTTAAAAACAATGAAGGAATGGAACTAGGAAGTACTAGGAAATAGTGGGATAAAGACTACTCTTCATTACTAGCTTTTTGTTTCTATTTGATTTTTTTAACTGAGTATATGTACCACTTTTATAAAATAAAATTCATTAAAAAGGTCATAATAACTAATTAAAATGCAAATGTGAGGGCAATGTAAGACAGCACTTTCAACTAATGGTGACATTCGATAAGATGATCATTATTCAAATCACTCAATACTGGGAAAACAAGACATGGCTGAGAGTGAGCGATTTGGAGACAGACTCCGTTTTTTTTTGTTTTTTTTTTTTGTTTTTTTTTGTTTTTTTTTTAGACAGACTCCGTTTTTAAATCTTAGCTTCTTTAGCACTAACTTTTATTCCTGGCTAAATACATAATTTCCTGAACTCTAAAAACTAACCCACACAACATTGTTCTCAGAAAAGTAAATATGGGAAAGCCTGTAAAATGTTTGACACTAACTCGTAAATAAGTAAGTCAATAAATATTAGCTACATAAATTACTTGGAAATATTTACTAAGAATCTCTATGTACACAGACTGTTCTAAATCTGGATGTAAAGAAACATGAATGAAACAAGAGTGATTTTTGTATGTATAAGTCTAAAGACAAATGAGAAAATAAAAGAAAATTAAAAAAAAAAACTAAACTAAAACTATTTTTGAATCCAAATCTTAATAAGTTCCCAGTCCTCTAAAAGAAACAGTAGGCAACTTTGGTGAGTGAGTGTGTGTGTGTGTGTGTGTGTGTGTGTGTGTGTCTATACTGAAGAGAGGAAGTTGTGCTTTTAAAGGTTACCATTGTTTGCCTCATGAAGAGATGATACTTAAGTAACAGATTGTATTAATCTACTCAGGCTGACATAAAATAAAAAAAAACACACACATTGAATATGATAAAGAACAGAAATTTATTTCTCGCGGTGTTCGAGTCCAGAATTTTAAGATCAAGAATCTAATCTATTCAATACAGATAACCACCTTCCTGTTATATGCTCAAGTGCTCACATGGAGAGACAGAGAAAGCTCTCTGATGTCTCTTCTTAGAGCACTAATCTGACTGGATCAGAGCTCGATTCTTACGGCTTTCTTTAATTTTGATTATTTCTTTAAAGGCTCTATCTCCAAATGCAGTAAATTAGGGGGTAGGGTAGTAACATATAAGTTTTGGGAGAACATAAACAATTCAGTCCCTAACATTCTACCCCTAAGGCCCCCAAATTCATGCCTCCTTCTCACATGCAAAATACATTCATTCCACCCCAAGAGCCCCAAAGTCTTAACTCAGTCCCCCATCACTCAGTAGATGTTATGTGTACATATCATCTAAATCAGAATCAGTGATACTCAAGGTACAAATTCATCCTGAAGCAGACTTGCTCCCTAACAATAAACCTGTGAAACCAGACAAGGTATATGCTTCCAAAATGCAACTGTTGCACAGGCATAGGCTAGACTTTTCCCACTTCAAAAAGGAGAAACAGGAAAGAAGAAAAGGGGATGGGTCCCTAGCAAGTCCCAACCGGATAAGACAAATGCTATTAGGTCTTAAATTTCAAGAATAATCTCCTTTGAGTTGGTACCTCCTTCTGGTCGTCCTGAGGCTGTTGCCTGTAGACAAATTGTGCCAGACTGAAACCCCTTCACTGAGGTTCTGGCAGACGGAGCTCTACCCCCAACGCAACAACAGACAGCCTCGCCGTCCAGACTCCAGGTGTCCCAAGATTCCAGTGAGCAGCAGTGTGGCTTGTTGAAATGCTTTTGGTGACCTGATCCTTTAAAAGTGTAGTAGAGGCAGCCTTGTGCCCTGGACCAGCAGCAGGAATGGGAGTCCTATTGATCTCTGAATCACCTGTGCAGTCATTCTTATCCTTTTTAAATAGATAAAGAATGTTCACTGCCAAAAAGCTTTATGGACCCATCATCCATCATATAAGAAGTCCTACAGCCTTCTTCAGCTGTCTTATGTTTATCTTTTTCAACTCACACTGGCAGTGTTTCTGTTCATATAATCCCAATATCATCTCTTAAACAAATGAAAGTCCAATGACAGCCTTGGTGGTCTCTTCAGAATATGCTTTCTCATTTTTTGTTATATGGACAGACAGAATTTTCCAAACCTTCGAGTTCTTGCTCCTTTTTTGTATAACAATTCCTTCTTCAATTATCTCTGACTTGCAAATTTTACTGTAAGCAGTCACACCTCCAATATTTTGCTTAGGAATTTCCTCAGCTAAACATGAAATTTCACCATTCATAATTTCTATCTTCCCAAATGCTCGAACACAAGTGAAACATATTCTTATCCACTTTATACCAGGATTACCTTTCTTCTAATTTCCAATTGTTGGTTTTTCATTTCTGAAACCTACAGAATGGCTTTTAATGACCATATTTCCACTAACTTCTATTAATAATTATTTGCATACTTTCTAATGATGAAGGTTCTTTATCTCTTCTCTTTTCTTTCTGAGCTTTCACAAGAATTACCTTTTCATTTTTTAAAGATTTTATGTATTTATTTGACAGAGGGAAACACAGCTAGAGAGGGAACACAAGTGGGGAGAGTGAGAAGGAGAAGCAGGCTTTCCGCTGAGCAGGAAGCAGGATCCAGGCTCCATCTGGGGACTCCGAGATCATGACCTAAGCTGAAGGCAGATGCTTAACGACTGAGCCACCGGGGTGCCCCAAGAATTACCTTTAATAAACATATTTCTACCAACAGCACCTTCATAGCAATCCAGGATTTTTCTAGCATATATCTAAAAGCACCTCCAATTATCTACCCATCCGCTGGTCCCAAAGCTGCTTTCTCATTTTTTAGGTATTTGCTGTAGCAATACCTCATTTCATGGTACCAAAATATGTTAATTTATTCAAGTTGCTATGGCAAAATACTACAACGTAAACAACAGAGAAATTTTTAAAGTTCAGTAAGCTAGAAGTCCAAGATCAGGGTTCTGATCCATTCAGTTCCCAGTGAGGTCTCTCTTCCGGGCGTGTAGATGACCACCTTGTTCTGTCCTTCTGTGGCCTTTTCTTTGTGCTTGCACGGAGAGACAGAGGGGGAATGAGATAGAGCACTCTGATGTTTCTTCTTATCAGGTTCCAATGTTTTTGAATCAGGGCCACGCCCCACTCTTAGGACTTCATTTAACCTTAAATTCTACCTGTAAAGATTCTTTTTCCAAATACAATCGCATTGGGGGTTAGGGCTTCAGCATATTTTGAGGGGACACAAACATTTAGTCGCTACACAGTCCAGGGATAAAAAAGCAGGTTTTATGAGTAGGAACAAGTGAGAAAAATAATGCACATGCATTGGCATATTTCAATAATTAAAAGAAGGCTAGCTTGGGAGCAGAATTGTAAGTTTGGACAAGTATGAGGTAGGGAAAGGTTTCAATAGAATGATCTGATGAGATCCTTCATATTGTGATTCTCTTATTTTATTTTAACTCTGAGGGTAAATGATAAAGGTCTTAAGCCAGGTGGCACTATGGTGCAATAATGTGTTAGAAACGCCACCATGTCAACTTCACTGAAAACAGATTAATTGTGGGTAATACTGAGAGCTAGTCAAATGAAAAAAAACCAACAAATAGTAAAAAAAAAAAAAAAAAAAAAAAAAAAAAAAAAAAAAAAAAAAAAAAAAAAAAAAAGCAAAAGTATGAACCAAATACTTAAAGAATCAATAAAAATTACAATAGACTTAAACTTATTCCATTAATAAAAGTACTAATAAAAAGCATCAATGTAATGTCATTTTTATCTCATAGAATTTTATCTCGCAACTATGAGAAAAGTCAGTATGTTGGAGTTTCATTGACTGAAACAATTGGTTGATTATAATACTTAAATAATTAATATAATGTTTATTATTTTAACATGAATAATATAAAAGCAGAAAAAAGAACATAGGTTCAGCATCTCTGAGTGCCTGGATGCTATCCAGAGAAACCTAGGCGGTGCCAGTGGTCATGTGGAAATGTGCTGCAGTGATTTCTGGTGTCACAATCCTGGTGCGGTTCTGTTGGCAATTATTTGGGTGACGATGGAGGAAAAACAGTCCGGCCAGTTCCACACAAGAAAGAATACCAACAGAGCCCTAACAGAGGGCCTGTACCCCTGAAGCAAATAATGTGTAATATGTTCATTAAAAAATAAACAATTAAAAAAAAAAGCCAATGGGAAGACTGCAAGGCAATCACTTCTACCTTCCCTGGACTAGAGCCAGGCTTCTGGAGCAGAGGAAACCAGATCAGCCACATTTCAGAAGTGGGGAAAATATACTTATGGAGGAGAAAATGCTTGATCAAATGGACTATGAAAAATTATTGGGGTGTTAATGCCTAAGAAATCTGTCCAAGGCAAGCATAAGGCTTAAAGAAATACTTGCTATTATAAAATAGATTTCCATTTAGTGGTAGAAGTTTTTGCATTTGATTTTTGACAGTCTAATTCATATTTGGTTTGCTATCTTCAGTCAAGCAAAATAACAAAACAAATTTTAAGAGTCAGTAGCCTGAAATTTCAGTTCAGTGAAACTGTTCTATGGAAATTATTAGAAACTCCAGAAATTCTGGAATTTCATTAGAAATTCTTCATATATTAGCAGTGTTATTTATATTAAGAATGGAAATGATTGCTTCTTATAGAACTAGCTGCATTGTGTTTTCCAAAGTGTCTTATTGACATGAATATCTTTCACAGTACAATGATAGGAGAAAATAAGTGTGTATTTACATAGAATTTACAAAATACTTTATGTAAATATTTATATTAAAAGGAAATCTAACATACTAACAATGAATATCTCTGATGGGTATTACTACTGGTGGCATTTTAAAAATCTTTATACATTTTCAAAACTTCTATATAATGATTATTTTTGCTTTACATGGTTATTTGAAAAATAAAGTAGTACTCTTCTTATTGTAAAATATTTAAACAACATTGAGATATGGGAAAGATGTACTTCATTTAAAGAGAGACACTTCTGGGGATATTCCATGATTGAAAGTTCGCATAATTCAAGCCTAAAATAAATCAAGAATAATTTTTCTATAGAAAAGATAATGGAGGGGCGCCTGGGTGGCTCAGTGGGTGAAAGCCTCTGCCTTCAGCTCAGGTCATGATCTCAGGGTCCTGGGATGTCCAGCTCTCTGCTCAGCGAGGAGCCTGCTTCCTCCTCTCTCTCTGCCTGCCTCTCTGCCTACTTGTGATCTCTCTCTCAAATAAATAAATAAAATCTTTAAGAAAAAAAAGACAATGGAGAAAGGCCATCTTAAAATACAGACATTTCTAATTACAATGCATACATCTAGGTGTGTTTTTCTGTGGTGATTTTTTTAATTTTATTTAAAATAAAGCTATCTGAATTAAAGGCTTCACCTTCTTCATAGGAATTTAACACACCTAATTGAATTCCACAGTTTCTGTTGCCTGGCAGCACCTTTTAGAACTAGCACTGGCTCTATTATTTAATGAATTCTTCGATGATATTGTCATAAGATAAAAATATTTTCAAGTTATAATAATAGTTAATGTCAAAGTAACAGCACAGGTGTTATAAAAAAATTCCTGGAAATTTCAGTGCATGTTAAAAACAGTATGGTTTAAAAGAGGTACTGAAAAAAAAAAGGAGGCAAGTAGATATTCTTTTTACCAACTAAAGTGGTGGGAGCTTGTGGCAATCATAAAAACACAATACTCAGTGAGGCTTATTGGCTAGTTTTTACATTCAGAAAGTCTTGATAATAAAGAAGTCAACATTTTATATACTGTTGTTTTACAAGATGCAATTATCGTGCACATATAGTACAACACAACACTCCCCTCTCTCCCCACACACATTTTATTACCTTCGGTTCTCAATCACAGATACCTCTCTAGAGTTAACCACTTAACAGTTTGTGTGGTTGCTTCTAATCATTGATAATTCATGACTTTATATGTGCATAGTATATTGTATTACCTGTGAATAAGAAAAATACATTAAAATGTGTATAAATAATTTTCCCTTTAACTTTTGTGCTAAAAATCACTTTGCTAAGTAATACTGAAGAAAAAAAATACCCATGTATGCTCTCATTAATGTTTTATTAATAAGTTCCTATGATAGAAAGTTTAATTCTCCTAAAAATAAAAAAAAAAAAAGATGAGATAGAGGGGTGCATGAATGGCTCAGTCATTTAAGCATCCAACTCCTGATTTCAGCTCAGATAATGATCTCAGGGATGTGAGATGAAACCCCAAGTCAGCCTCTGTGCTCAGTGGTGAGTCCACTTGAGAGTCTCTCTCTCTCCCTCTCCCTCTGCCTCTCTTGCCTGTGCTCCTTCTCTCTCTGCAAAATAAGTAAACAAATCTTTAAAAAAAAATTAGGAAAAAGAAGAGAGCCAGCTTTTTCTATTGAGTTAGTATAATGTAAACTACTCATTAGCATGGTGATTTTCTTAAAAAATAAAATAAAATAAGGCCAGCAATCTACTCAGCTATACTTATGCCTCCTTAGAAGCAATTTAAAGAAAATTTACAGAAAATACTCCAATTGGGATTGAGGCTAAATTATCTTTGTGGGACGATGGAAATTTTTCTTTAAAAAAAGGAACAAGAACACCAGTTTAAGGAAGTATTAGCTAAGTATTTATTTATGGAAAAAGATTTAATTACAAATTCCTACCTGAAGAAGTAATTTTAAAACTTGTGATCCCACTGGCTTAAAATCTTACCTCTTCTAAGTCTCCCCTTTAATGTGATCCTAGGTACCAGCTATTTATTTTCAATGTGATTCAGTTTAGTAAATTATGAGGCAACGGCCCTTCCAACAATTAATAAATTCCTGTCCCTCCTTGCAGTTTTCCACAGTCATTGTTATAATACAGTGAGTCTACCAACAAAGATGTGTCATACACAGAACACAAAATAGTTAAAAGAATCCAAAGATTTTTCTATTGATCAATGAAAAGAAGTTTCGCTATGGAGAGAAGTATATTGCTATTAGAGATTACCATCAAGGGCAAATTCTTAGACCCACCTCCCAGCTTTAGAAAGCTTATCTTTGACTTATGATTATGGTCCTTCCCTCAGTTGTACATCAAAAACTGGATAATCAAGTTGCATCAGCTTTTTGAGAAAATGGAGAAATTTGAATTTATATTAAAGACAGATCTTGGTGGCTGTTGTCATAATTTTCAATAAGTCGACCCACAGTGACTCGGTACTCGGATAGGAACAGTGTGCACATGCGTGTTTTTGTATTTCTAGAAGGAAAAGGTGCTTGGCAGATGGAGTAGTATTGAACTTGACCCAGAGTCACATTCATCTTATGCACAAGCCCATGCAGCAAGCAAGCCAACTTGACAATTTAATTCCACATTAGGATAATGCTTGGAAGGGTAATCCTATTCACACTGCAGGATAAGGATGCCTGTGTAGTGGCTTTGGCCTATAAAATTGGTAGCTATAAATTCTGAGTTGGCATTAAGAGCTTCTTAACTTTTAAACCAGCCTTTTCTTAGCATCCTATTGCCCTGTAAACCCATCTAAGCCATTATATTTTTCTTTTTAAAATCACTTGGAAAATAGACCCAAAGCAATAAAATCTGCTTTTCATTTGGATTATCTTATTCTAGGCATAATGATCACATGTATGTAAAAGACACAGAATAAGTTATAAACAGACCAATTTTGTTTATGAGGGTAGATTTTTATTTTATTTTATTTTAAGATTTTATTTATTTTTTTGAGAGAGAGTGAGACAGAGAGCATGAGAGCAGGGTGGGATGCAGAGGGAGAAGCAGACTCCCTGCTGAGCATGGAGCCCAATGCAGGACTTGGTCCTAGGCCCCTGGTGGGATCATGACCTGAGCCGAAGGCAGATGCTTAACTGACTGAGCCGCCTAGATGTCCCAAGAGTAGATTTTTAGAAAGAGCCAGAGGAGTGTCACTTTTGCTGTATTTAAGGATAAAACCATCTACTGCTAGTTTGCATAAAGATAAATGTTCACAATAATTTTTATAAGGAAAATAAAAGAAGAAATGAAAATACCTCTTAGTTAACTTAGGTTTTAGAAATGAGCACATAAGTCATTGTTCATCTGTGTACCTAGCCCTTGAGTTTATACAGTGGAAATAGTTTGTGGCACTGTGGAGTGACCATACAACAGCACTGAAAGGTGAGCTCTCAGGAGGTTGGACAGGTGTTTGACCTGCCTTTGTCATTTAAACATTGGCTAGACCTCTGAGATTTCCAGCTGACAGAGGTGAACAAAAGTGTTTTAAAGGCCAACTATCTTTCCTTTTAGCTCTTAGTTTTCCAGATGGAGAAAAATCTGCCTGGGACCTTAAGTCTTGGGTGGAATTGAATCTTGAAGTCTACAGATCCTGCCATCTCTGCTTAGCAAGCCCTTTTGTCTCTGAGAAGAGCTTTGAAGCCCTTTCATACTGCCCTGCTTCCAACTGTAACTACCTCTTTGGGGTTATTTCGTTTTTTTTATTTCTCAGTGTCGATCTGTGTTTTATTTTACTCTTTTTATTATAGTTCAGTTATCTATGACCCATCTTTCTTCTGTTATCCGTTTCAATTAATTATAGTTTATATTAATTTGACACATCTTCTTATTTTATATTTGGTTACATGTATAATTTATATTTTGACTATAGTACTTTTTAAAATCAACACATTGTTCTTTTAGAACAGTTTTAGGTTCTTAGCAAAGTTGAGAGGAAAGTATCAAGTTCTCATATACTTCCTCTTCTCTCCATACACATTGACTGCATTAATTTTTTTTTTTTTAAGATTTTATTTATTTGACAGAGAGAAACACAGCCAGAGAGGGAACACAAGCAGGGGGAGTGAGAGAGGGAGAAGCAGGCTTCCCGCCGAGCAGGGAGCCCAATGTGGGACTCGATCTAGGGTCTCCGGGATCATGACCTGAACCGAAGGCAGTCGCTTAACAAACTAAGCCACCCAGGTGCCCCCTGCATTAATTTTTTTCTTGTTTTAGTTGTATTTTTCAATGGAAACATCACTGGATGTTGTTTTAATATTTGTATCTACAAAGGCAAGAATGTTTATAATGGTTATAACTATAAG
Source organism: Spilogale gracilis (assembly GCA_004023965.1). Lineage (NCBI taxonomy): Eukaryota > Metazoa > Chordata > Mammalia > Carnivora > Mephitidae > Spilogale > Spilogale gracilis. The sequence goes on from PITA01025784.1 coordinate 21,741, forward strand.
AATTATCTATATACTTTCATAGCAATCTATCAGATGTGTTAATTCTAATGGGAGAGACGTCTAAGAGATTTAAAATAAGAAAGATTCTTGGATTCTCTTAAAACACACTAGGACAGTTTCATTGTCTATTAGATGTCTCTCATAGGAAGAAGGGGTAATGGCAGCATGTGTGATGTGTTTTTGCCAGCCTCTACCAGTTGTCTCAATAACAAAGACCAGGTTTCCACACACAAGCTTTCTGAGTCTTTTATATTAAAAATAGAACTTTATCCCCCAATATTGCAAAGTTGTAATGATATATTTTAGGAGATCTAAAAGACTTGCTTTTCTCCATTACTTGAATTAATATTAAGCCCTTATACTTGATCATCTTTGAACAGCTATAATTCCTGCTTTATCATGTCATATGTGAATTTAGGTGATGTAACAGTCTCTGTCTCCATTCTGTATGGTCACTAACAAGGGGGAAAATGTTTTTTAAAGATTTTATTTATTTATTTGACAGAGAGAAACACAGCCAGAGAGGGAACAAAATCAGGGTAAGTCAGAGAGGGAAAAGCAGGCTTCCTGCCAAGCAGGGAGCCCGATGTGGCACTCCATCCCGGGTCTCCGGGATCATGACCTGAACTGAAAGCAGTCGCCCAACCAACTGAGCCACCCAGGCGCCCCACTAACAAGGGAAAATTTTGAAATGACAAAAACATTAATGTATTTAAAACTTATTTTAATGAACATTTATAGGCTTTTTACAAACATTAATTCAATTAGTCTTATTATCTGATTATTATTACTATCTTATACATATATAAATATTATTAATATTATTTAATAGCAGTTTTTTTTCAAGATTATTGATGAAGACCAGAGAGATGAGTTTACTTGTCATGTTAGTAGTAAGTGATAGAGATAGGATTCAAATCCAGGATGTCTTGCTCCAGATGTCATACTCTTAGCCATGAAAACAGGCAAAGGTGGTAGGAAGGAGGTAAGGAGCATCAGTCAGTTTTTAAATCTTCCAATCTTCTGGAAGAATATAGTCCATAATCAGACTTGTCTACTCTTTGTTACTTTATTTATTTATGTATTTACATATTTATTTATTATTTTACTTTTTAACTCTTTGTTGTTCTAATATGTCTCCATCATATTTATTTTTTATTATTTTTGCTCAGTGCAGGGTTAATGTAACTTAATGGTACAAAAACAAATTTTCATTGAGACCCTGATATTTTTTCCTCTTTCAGACTTTTTCTAGAGTCTGCACATTAACCACATGTATTATTTGTTTTAAATGTTTTTGAGCACAACATGCTGTATAAAAACTAGTTAAATAAATCAACCTCTCTTCTAAAATGTTTATTGCAATTGTTTTAGAATTTTCTTATGGGCAAGGTAAAGAAGAATCCCCTTAGTATAAAATTGTGTCAACTTTTTCTCTTATTTTGAAAGCCAGTGGAGATGTTCTACAATTCTAAGAATATGATTAAGAGATTTTTATTTTGAAATTAGTTTGATTTTTGACGACTTAGACCTATAAACACACAAACAAAACAAGACCAAAAAAATAACAATTATATCCCTTTACTAGTAAGCAAGACTTAAGTAGAATACTAAAAATTTGCAAGAATGAGGCCCTAATTTCCAATAAATATATTTTCAACATTGCTTACATACTAGGATTTTCCTGGAATCTTTGTATAAAAAGCACAGATGCACAGATTTCACTGCCAGAAAATTTTATTTAATTGTTCTGTGGTCGAACTTGTGAATTATTTTGTTACTAAGCTATTTCACATTTACCTTTTGATATAATGACATATCATAAAATTCACTCATTTTAAAGTTTATTTCCTATATTTAAAAATGTTAGGGTCCCTGTGTGGCTCAGTGGGTGAAAGCCTCTGCCTTAGGCTCAGGTCATGATCTCAGGGTCTTCGGATCAAGGCCCTCATGGGGCTCTCTGCTCAGCGGGGAGCCTACTTCCTCCTCTCTCTCTGCCTGTCTCTCTGCCTACTTGTGATCTCTCTCT
>PITA01025785.1:0-23767 GCA_004023965.1 Spilogale gracilis
ATATAGTTAGAGACAGATCTACATTCTAACTATGAGATGTGTACTTCCAAAGTTCAAGCTCTATTTTCTATAGTGCCCCAATGCCTTTGATGGAGACTCAACACATATTTGACTCTTACTCATTCTGCTTTACACCTGACCGTCCTGCCCACTCACAGCAAGAGCAAATGCTGCCTGCTCGCTCCACACGCACTTAGAACAACTCTGTTAGTGCCAGGGGCATTCTTCTAAGCTGCAACTCTGGCCTGGAGTCTCTTCACACAGCCTGGTGCTAACAGAGATTCCAGAAGCTCCTGGCTTCACTGATAACATCAGAGTCAAAAGAATGCAAAATAGAAAGCAGTGAATATTTTCCAGAGGAAAATGGGCTTCTTGCTTAACAGACCTTGCTTGACCTCTTGAGCAAGGGCAGAATGTGGGAATATGGCTGAGAGAGAAAGAGCTGAGGTGCCCCAAGTTGCCACGGAAAATGGGCAGGTGTTCCACTGGAGAACTGATGGATCTTTCCTGGCCTCTCCCTTTACATTTTTGCAAATTATCCACACTAGTTTGTTTAATGATTCATTTATTGACTCATCCGATCAGTATATTTTCTAAGCAAGCATCATTTGTCAGATGCCATGCATGGTGCTAGAGAGATGATGGAGAATAAGAAAACCCTGCTAACTAGTCACTAGAGTCTCTTTCTCTGTTGAGGAACTCAGGTAAATAACCAGGCAATGCCAACACATTGTGATAGGTGCTTTGGAAAAAAAGACATGTGCACAGGGAGGACACAGAAACAAATGCCAATTCATTGAGTCTGGGAAGACTTTCTGGAGGAGATGACATCTAAGTCAAGATCTGTGGAAACGGGGCACCTGGGTGGCTCAGTCATTAAGCGTCTGCCTTCAGCTCAGGTCATAATCCAAAGGTTCTGGGATTGAGCCCCACATTGGACTTCCTGCTGGGCAGGAAACCGGCTTCTCCCTTTCCAACTCCCCCTGCTTCTATTCCCTCTTTTGCTGTCTCTGTCTCTGTCAAATAAATCTTTAAAAAACCAACCAACCAAACAAACAAACAAAAGACCCGAGGAAATGAATTCTATAGGAACTGGGATGAGGATGGGAAGAATGGTTTTCTGGATAAATAAAAAATGTGAGCACTGGATGTTACAAGTAACTACAATCATTGAACACTACATCAAAAACAAATGATATACTATACAGTGGCTAACTGAACAAAATAAAAAAAGACAGAGAGAGAGGGGCGCCTGGCTGGTTCAGTCGGTTAAGTGGCTGCCTTTGGCTCAGGTCATGATCCCAGAGACCTGGGATCCTCCCTGCTAGGCAGAGAGTCTGCTTCTTCCTCTCCTTCTGCCTGCCACTGTGCCTACCTGGGCTCTCTATCTTTCTGCCAAATAAATAAAATGTTAAAAAAAGAGAGAGAGAAAATGTGCTGAGGTTGGAGGGCTGGGTCTCATAGTGTTCAGGATGGTTGCAAAGAATTCAAATGTGACTTAGGTGAGACATCCAAGGTGGGGCAGCATAGGATAAGTTTTAGGAGGTGAAGCATGGGGCCGGGGGGGCGGGTGGCATCTGCTTGAAGCCAATTCAGTAATTGCTTGAAGCCAGATTCTGTAATAAAGTTGGGCTCAAGAAGCAACAGGAGAAAAAAGGGGAAACGATGGAGACACAATCTGCTTTTCTCCCTTTCGGGTGCTAGTGTGAATTTGCTTCCATTCCTCACTGACAGGCATCACCTGTTTGAGAGCTCATATTCCTCAGCTGTTAAAGTTGAAGAGCCCTGCCTGTGTACCTCAGAGATAATTATGAAGATCAAATCAACAGTGATTGGGAAATGGCTATGCCCTTCCTGCTCCTTTGTCTCCTTGGAGGTCTCCAGCAGAGGATGGAGAGACCCCTCAATGCCCCAAGTACTTGGAGGCTTTATTCTTCAGAAGTTAAGAGATCCTTTTCCTGGCAGTGCTTCCTGTGGAATATTCCGACTCTTTAACCCACTGGGTAAGGCCACTGTCCACTTCTTTTCATTCTGTTCATGAACCTGATACTCAGACCACGTGAAATTCCAAATCTGGTGTGTGAAAAACAAAATGAAGCCAAAAGGCAAAACAAACAAAATAACAAGATTCCTTCAGTTTGTCTTTAAGTTTGGTCACCATCCTTGTACCACCATCATCAGCACAAGGCTAATGAAAAAGGTCTGAGGCCTGAATACGATTTCAGGCATTTTTGCCTTTGTTCTTGCTATTCCTACACTTCACCTCTCTGAGCATTTTCCTAACTTCACCTGTACCCATTTTCAGGCCTTCCTCTCCTGGGACACCCTTCCTGACTGCCACAGTTGGAATTCTTCTTCTAAGTGTCCACAGCAAACTATATCTCCAACACCACTTTAACCTCTCGAATCTCTTCTTGAACTTGGAGTAAAAAAAAAAAAGTCATGTTATATTTTCTTAATTAATCTTCAGATCCCCATTTGCTTCCTTACCATGTACTATCCATTATATTACTACATTACTGCACAGTACCAGTTTTTTAGAGTACCCTTTTCCCCTAAAAACTGAGAAAATGAATAAGCAGAATAATGACAACACAACAACAAACAAAACATGGGCTCATGAAATCCATAATGTTGGACTATGGTCCACCTCTGCTAAAGTGAGACTTCTAAAATCAAGAGGAGTTTGGCATCAGATGTAAAATTCTCTGCCATAGCTTTTTTTTAAAAGCTTCTATTTAAAAATCATCTAACTAATATTAGTGTGATAGTGAAATAATAGTGTAATATTAGTTTCTGGTGTACAACAGAGTGATTCAACACTTCCATACATCACCTGGAGCTCATCAAAAGTCCTCTCCTTAATCCTCACCACCTATTTCATCCATCCCCCATCCAACTCCCCCCTGTCTGCCATTGCTTTTAACTGCCAAGTCGGCTAGAAATCCCTAACCACCACCCTGATGGGCCATGCTGGCTCAACTTTCCCCAGAATCTCACTTATCAGACTGCTGTGCTACCTGCTATGGTTCTTCAAGGGAAAACATGTTCACATCCTCTGGAACAAGGTATATCAAGAGGCTCCCACCACTGGGCTCTCCATCTGAAAGTCCTCATGGTTCGTTCTTTCAAGGACACACCCACCCTTCTCACAGGTTATCAGCCAGATCTGAGAATGGTGGTCAAGCTGATCATGAAATCTGATACGTACCAACTTAGAATCCCTCTGCCCTATCTCTTCCTCAGAAACGACTTAAGAGACAAGGCAGGTTTTTCGGGCCCATCAGGCTGGGTTGTTGAGGTTTACATTCTCATCCTCCCAAGAGACATACTTTTGGTTTCCCACCTCCCACAACTCCCTCCCACCTCAGTGACTCCAGAGTGATCTGATCTGCCTTTCCACTGATCAAATAAATCCAATGCATCTATGTATGCAATAATATTTTCAAGGTACCCTATGTATGCAATAATATTTTCAAGTGCCCTATTCTGCCCCTGCCCCCTTGTTAAAAAGACTGCTCTTGGTGAGTTGAAAGTGAATTTCTGGCATGTGCCTTGCTGAAGAAGAAGAGGGAAAGAACATTTAATCTCTGGCATGTGTACCACCATAATAAAATGTATGGTTCTGTATTGCAATCACCCAGCTCCATATCAGGACCTGCAGTTAGCCTGTGGATTTGTTCAGAGCAGGATTTATATCTCACTTATGTCCATGTCTTATTTATGTACATATTATTTCTGTCTATGCCCACCATTTCTTAGAAGCTGCTGCAGAGCTGGAATCTAATGACTTATTTATTATTTAATGATAATTAAACAATAAAGATGAATCAATGTAACAACCCCCTGCTAGAGTCTCCCCTCGGTACTGTGTTCAAAATGAAAAAGGTCCTTTATCTGTGGTCACCAGAATTATATTCCTGAAAGAGACATCTGACTTTTCCTTTGATAAATCCACTTACATGTTATCTGGCTTTCTGGTTATCTTCTAAGAAGCAATAAACCTAGGATGGTCTAATAACAACACAAATGGAAATACTAAGAGCAAAGCCCACTAAAGAGTCCCAGGGGGGAAAAGCCCACCATGAAGAAAAGTTTTAGTTTCCTCTATTAAAGGCGGGATAAGAGGGCTGTAAAATCTTTAACACATATGTACCTACTTGTTTGACATGTGAGGCCATGTGCACATGGTGTCCACAGGTTCTGGCTCTAGCTCTGCTGCCAACTCACTGCGTGACCCTGGAGAGGTCTCTGTCTCTCAGCCTCAGTCTTCCTTTTCTAACAGGCAGTGGCATGAATAGATTATCCCCATGCTCATTTGGAAAATTATATCCTTGTTCACTCAATTCTTTAAAGCTCCTTTAGGCTACATGCCCATAATTAAAGATGACATGTTGTTCTGACTCATAGGTCCTTCCTTTTACCCTTTGCCATGAGGTGGCAACTTGGCCAGGGACACTTACTCAATATTCCCCAGCACCTTCTAAGAGGGTACTTGGTTTTCAAAATCTTGAATAGTGGCTATTTACTGCTCCCTGGTGGTACAAAGAAGCTTCTGCAGCTGTCTGAAGAAAATGTCTGAGATGTGGACCCCACTCCTATCTTACTGGAAGGATTAATGACCAAAATGTGTAACGTGTGAACACAATGCCTGCTTCCAAAGAGTGGCTTAATAAATGCATGTGCACCTATCTCTTCCAAAGAAAACTGGCCTCATTCTGTGGGTTTAGAAGAGCCTTTAAACATAGTGTATTTGTAGAAAAATTTAGAGCATTTACTAATAACAAAACCAACAGTAAATAACAGTATTTAGTAAGTAACACCAAGAAATTAGAAGTGATACAAGTAGAGAAGGGGTAAAGGAACTGTGAAAAAAGGATATTCATATATCAATTCCTTTTATTCATGGTTCCTGAAGGGGAAAAAAATTGAGCAAGTCTATCACTTATCAGCTTCTGTATGTTCAACATTTTATGTTTTGTTACATTTAATGCACAGAAAACTCTAATGGTTCAGGAGTTACTAGCCTCATTCTACACAGGAGGAAAGTGAGGCTCAGAGAGGTACATAACTAGCAAATATCCCATGGTTAACACACGGCCAGCCTCTAGAATTTAATCCAAGTCTGTGCTGCTCCAAATCATGTCTTCTCCTAACGCATAACCTACGCTTCTAGGGGTTTTAAAATAATTCCCCCCTTCCACCCATTTTACATATGGAGAAACTGACTCAGATGCTCTGTGTCCAGTAGTGCACTGGTGTTTACATGCAGCTCAGGGTGGTGCTGGTGGCAAGCAGACTCAGAGTATTTGCTAATTTCCATGTCTATTTTATTGTAGGTGGAGTTTGGAAGCAATGAGCACAATTGGGCACATCACAGGTCTCATGCCTTATAGAAACATCTCACAAGCATGCACTCAGTACCACCGTGTCCTGGACTGATGTGAACAAGAGCTGAAGCGCCTTGATCCGACTCCAGCCTCTTCCTCTTTCTCACCTGGACAGTACAACTTGAGAATGGCTAACATCGCCCTGCTAATTGTCTGACTGACCATGTTCACTTCAGATTCCTCCCTTTTCCTACTGACTCTGGCTTCATGACATGAGGAGATTAAATCCCAAAGTGAAGTGGCGAGACATTCATGGAGTTCAAAATGAGTGGCCATTCATCTGGAATGGTTAAGAGAAGAGGTGTCCTTCTTCCCGGTGTGGTCCCAGTTACCACCAGCCCAACCTCTGCAATATGTCTTATCCTAGTGAACTGTGTACTCCATGGAAGAAGAATGTTTATCTTTTTTATATTCATTGCATCCCTGGCACATAGAACAATGGACTGCTCCACTGTAGATACTCAATAAATACTTGGTGAATAACTATCTCTGGCCATTGCAATAAAATTTCACCATAAGGTAAATTCCTTACTACTCTCTGATACTTGATAGGTCACTTATCTGATACTTGATAGGTCACTTAAACTCTCTGGACCTATGTTTTTCATTCTTCAAAATGAAGGAAAGGTTAGTTGTGGGTGTGTGGTAGAATTAATGTACATCAAGTGCTAGGTATACAATAAACAAAGAAAAATTACTGTTTTGATATTATTATTACTATTATTATTAATTTAGCCTTTCCATTTTAAAGAGCTTCATAATATAAAGCAGGATCCCTGAGAGAGGTAGGTACTGATCACAGTACTTTATACATATCTGGTAGAGGATGTTACATCTGTATCTCAGTTGACAGATACTCATAACTTCTATTAGGATAGGCATCAAAAATTCTATTTTACTGATGAAAGGAGGCCCGACCGATTGTAGTCCCTGTCCCCCACCCCCCCGAAGAAAGCTTCTCTGCTTGGATAACTGTTCTGTGGTGTGCTTTACAGCCAAGTTTGTTTGTTCTATTATTCGTGAAGGCTTCCCTGTGTCTTCTTCCCCAAATGGGCCTTGTCATTTCCCTTTCTGTGCTCCCACTGCGTGGAACAACTGTGACTACCATGGCAGTCATAGTCATCATTCATTCTTCCACTTGTTTCAGACCTATTAAGTGACTGCCTTCTAACTGTAGGGAATTCTGCTCAGCTTTCGGTACACAGAGGCAGGCAATGCAAATAAGACTTTCTGCCCAAAATCTAGAGCTCAGATATAGTGAAAGACAGATATTAATCTAATAGCCATAAGCATACTATATATAAAAATCTAAGTGGCCGGAATTGAGAAAGTAAAGGGTAGCTTGGGATTCGATTGACATTGTTTCTTTTTTAAGCAGAGGCAACATCATACATTGTCTAGGAATAATAGGAATCCGTAAAGGGGTTTAGGAAGAACAGTGATTTGATCAGAATTTAATTTTTTTTAAAGATTTTATTTATTTGACAGAGAGAAACACAGCCAGAGAGGGAACACAAGCAGGGGGAGTGAGAGAGGGAGAAGCAGGCTTCCCGCCAAGCAGGGAGCCCGATGTGGGACTCGATCCCAGGTCTCCGGGATCATGACCTGAGCCAAAGGCAGTCGTTCAAGCAACTGAGCCACCCAGGTGCCCCATGATCAGAATTTAATTTTGAAAGAGCAGTGTCTCTGGTTTTCTGGGGTTTTGTGTTTTTGTTGGCTGGTCAGGTTTTCATTTTGCTTTTTGTTGTTTTGAATTGTTTTTTAAGAAAATGTGACTATCTTCAACACTAGTTGAAGGTAAAGGCCACATTCAGTATTCCTACAGCATCTGGCAAGATCGCTGGTGAAAAGCAGGCACTTTGGGGTTGTTTGCTGAAATAACGAATGAAAAACAGTAACAACTAAGATTTATTGGGCATTATATTGGGAACATCTATACACATTCTATCTATAATCCTGCGGTGATCCACCAAAGTAGCCACTATTGGGGCAACTGAGAGCTTAGAAGACTAGCGTACAGAGAGATGGAACCACTTGGTAGGTGGTGAAGCCAAGATTCAAACCTGGCCTAGAATATTCTTTCTTCTGGTTCTGCATTCTTCGTACAGCAGTATGCCCTGCCTCATGCTATCCTCTGTGGTCTCTCAGAAGTCATTCAACAGTATAGACTCTTTTGAATAAATGAAAGCTTTTGCATAGTCTCCTGTCATTTTCAATTCTCCAGGCACTGGAGGTCATCCTCATCTGATACCTCTACTTAAAAAAAAAAAAAAAAAAAAAAAAAAAGATTTATTTATTTGAGAGAGAGAGAGAGAGATGGAGCGAGCACAAGCAGGTAGCACAGAGGGAGAGAGAATCTCAAGCAGGTCCCATGCTGAGTGCGGAGACATGGAGCTTGATCTCATGACTCTGAGATCACAACTCTGAGATCATAACCTGAGATCATAATCTGAACTTAAACCAAGAGTTGGATGCTTAACTGACTGCATCACCCTGGCGCCTCTTATCTGATACCTTTTCTGACACTATAACCATTCTATCTGCTCTATTTGTCTTACTGTGGGAACTCCATCATGTCCCAGTGGAAAGCCTTCTCATCATCAACTCTAACACCGGTCACCAGTACCTGACCATTACTATGTCCCTGGCTCCTAGGCATCTCACTTCTAAGCCAGCTTGGGTCAAACAGCAGTGGCCCTTCTTTTTTCCTTATGTAGCCATCAGAAATCACCTACTTCAGGGTCCTAGAAGGACATTATAAAGCACAATCTATCCTATATGATTTTTTTCAGTTTTTCTTTTTTCTTTTTCCCAGCTTTATTAAGATAGAATTGGCACATGATATTGTATAAGTTTAACATGTACAACCTGTTGATTTGATAAACTTTGTACGTTGCAAAAGGATTTTAATAGCTAATACCATACTGTTAGCTAATACCTCCAACATACCATATAACTACCATTTCTCTTTTTCAGGTGAGAACATTTAAAGATATACCAGCAACATTCAAGTATATGATATGGTATTATTAACTATAATCATGATGCCATACATTAGCTCCCCAGAACTTCTTCATCTCATAATTTAAAGTTTGTACCCTCTCACCAATATCTCCCCATTTCTCCCTAATTCTCCAGGTACTGGAGGTCATCCTCACCTGATACCTTTTCTTTAAAAAGAAATATTTATTTATTTATTTGAGAGAATTACTTTTTTTTTAATTTGCTTTTATTTGAGAGAATTTGAGAGAACCAGCATTCTACTCTTTCTGTCTAGGAGTTTGACTTTTTTAGATTCCACGTACAAGGGAGATCATACAGTTTTTATCCTATAGTGTTTTGAATTCAGAGTGTTCTGTTTTACAGCTCCTGTCAAGAATTGCTTTGGTTCTTAGGAGGTGAAGCTCAAAAACAAATGTCACACATAAATCAGGAGTTTTGTTATTCCTATGTAACAAGAAATCTGGAGGTAAGCAATCCAGGGCTTCTAAAGCTATTTCAAGATGCCAACCCATGCTTTACTTGTCTCTTTCTTCAGTCCTTCTTTAGCATGTGTTGGCCACCAAAATGGCTGGGCTACTTCCAATATCACAGTCATGGCCTAGGTAAGACGAAGAGGAAGAGCATAAAATAAAAGGAATATACTGGCTGAGTAGACTCCTTTTAAGGACCATTTTCTGAACCCTACCAATACCTCTGTTTATGTCTGATTGGCTAGAAGTCACATGGCCATTCCCACTTCATGTCTTGGTTGTTTTCCCAGTTTAAGTTTTAAATTGGTCTCTTCTTATTGTCACATGGATGCAGTCATTTACTAAGTATCGAAGTGCTCCTTCTGTATTATTTCATTTATTCCTCAGAACAGGCCTTTTAAGAACACATGATGAATTGTAGGAATAAGGTTAAGTTTTCTTCTGCCTTCTAGTGATATGGATGATGAATAGGGTCTTGAACAGATATAAACTGTTGCTTATCCCAGTGCTCCTTCAACTAAGTTCTACTTTCTCCCTCTGGGTAGGTCTTTAACAAAAGACTGCATCTCCATTTGGGACCAACACTTTAATTACACTATAATTCATCCTTTTTAACGTGGAATCACATGGTCCCACAAAGCTGAGAACAAAGAGAAGCAGAAATTACTCAGAGTACATCTCACACTGGGGATAAGGATATCCTTTTTCTCTTACTTAGCCTCTATTCCAGTGGTTCTTAAATGTATCCAACCACCAGAAATCAGTGAGAAGCTTTTGAAAAACTGTATTTCTGAACCCTGTCCAGAGTATCTACTTCAGGAGCCTTAAGCTAGAGTCTGCTCTGCTTTTATATGACTTTGGAGATCTTTGTGATCCCCTCTGCATGGAAACTGGCTTATTTTTTCCGGATACATAGCCCTTGTCAGGAACTCTCTATCTGCTTAGTGAATGCAGAGCCTCACTGAAAACTAATATCTATGTGAGATAGATAGCACTTGATACTCCCATTTTTCACATAATGTAACTGAGGCTTATCAGGTAAAAACCACTTCACTAAAGGTCCATGGCTAATGGATTTCTAGTCAGGTCAGTCTGACTGTGAAACCCATGGATTTTTCCATTCTGATATGCTGCCATGTCTGGATCTGTCTAGCCACGGAGGAAGAACATCTTTGAGGCATGCCAGAATCATTTCTCACCAGCATCCCCACAGACTCTGTGCTGACTAATAAATGCCTACACGAATCTTGTATCACTGCTTCCCAGCAGTCCCTGCCTCCATGGTTTCCCCAGACCTGTTCCAAAGGTCCCAAAGGACGGATAAATGTCATCTACACATATAAATTGGAGGTGGGTTAAAGGAGGGCAAAGGGATAGATGAGAATATGGAGCCAGGCTGGAAAATTAACATTATAAATAATTTTCAGCTGGCACAAAGTGATTTTTCCTTGGGCATTTTTCCTCTTCCAGTTTTGTAATTCATGTTTACTTTCAGTGAAATTCAGTCCATCTGTATCTGATTCATTCACATTTAATTCATCAGCAGACAGCTCTGTCACAGAAACAGATTTCAGCGTGCCTGTAGCGATGTGCCATGGACTCGGGGTCTGTCAGGAATGCCAAGGCAAGGTGCTTGTGAGAAGCAGAGGAAAAGCAGGTGAAGTGCTTTAGCTCCTCCTGCCCCAGAGGTACACCTCTGCTCTGTCTCCCTCTGTTTCAGGCAGCTCTGATGGTCTTCACAATCACTTTGTAACCAGGCTTGTACCCAAATCTCCCTCTCTGCTGGCTCCTTTTTGTCTGTCCATAAACATACTCACATTTCTCTCATTCTAAAACACAAAACAGACGCGTTACCCACAAATGGAAAGATAGCAAACAACAACACCTTTCTCACCTCCATTCACCTTCCAATATTTCCATACCATCTCACCAGAAATGTGTACTCTGCGTGACCAGCCCCTATCTCGTATTTCTTATTCTTCCGTTCCATACATCTGCTCCAGCACTTGGCTGAAACCTTCAAATCAGAGTCACCTTTTCATTGCCAAACTCGATGATATTCTGTTACTGTTTGATTAGTTTCTCTGTTGCATTTGCTGCTGTAGACAGTTTCCTCCTTCCTCACACTCCGCTGTACTGGTTTCCTCCCTTCTTCCTCTTCTCCTTCTTCCCTTCTCTTTTGGACCCATATGTCTCTAATAATACTTATTCATTAAAAAAATTACATAGACTGAAGTTTTGGGGACCACAATGTCTGGGTTCAAAGCCTGCTGTGCCACTTCCAAACCGTGTGACCTTGGTCAAGTTTCTTACGCATCTCTGTGCTTCAGTTTCCTTAAATGAAAATTAGGGAAAAATGATAGTTCTTACCTCACAGGGTTGATATAGAAATTAATTTACTATCCATAAAATTCTTCAAATAGCATCTAGTATCATAAATAATACTCCATAGATTTTAACTGATAGGACCAATACTATGCATACCCTAATGATCTATAAATGCTTATATATACATATAGATAGTAATGTATTCTAATGAAATCACTGTGATTCTTTTAAAATTAAGTTGGATGCATATTCTGCTCTATAGGAGATATTGTCCAAGCCTCTAGAGGTAAAAAAGTGCATGTGGTTTTTCTCACATACATGTAACTAAAGACAGAAACTAAGGTTAAACTATTGCCTAGCAATATAATAAAAAAAAGAAATGCAATGGAAAAATATACAACTTACCACACTAATTACAAGAGTACTGCAGTGGTCACATAAACATTAGTTAAAATAACATTCAACACAAAAAGTACTGCCACAAGAATATACAGGCATTCTTATAATGATCTAAGGATCAATTCATTAGAAAAATATGATCTCATATATGTGTATGCACTGAATTAAAGGAAGCAATGAATAAATTCACAACCAGATCTGGAAATCTTAATTATCTTCTCACAGCATTAAAAAAAAAGCCAAGCAAACAAACAAACAATAAAACTAGACCAAAAAATCAGTAAAGCTATAAAAAATGTAAATGTTATCAATCACCACTGGTTTAGCTTACAATTACAGAAAACCACATCCAACAACTGCATAATGCACATTTTATTCAATTTCTTTAGTAATATTCACCAAAATAGCCAATATGTAGGGTCAATGACTTAGAAAATTTTCTTCCTTACAGACTTTATTCACTGATGCAACCAAATCAAATTTGAGTATCATAAAAGTAAGATACCTACAATGTATCCGCCATATGGAAATTAACACACTTCTACATAACTTATGGCCAACAGAAAAATGAGGAAAACTAAAAACTATTATCAGTTGAATGATACTTAAAGAACATACATGTCAAAATTGTTGGAATGAATCTAAAGCAGAGGAGAAAAAACTCTAATTGAAACATAAGTTCTCTTTATCATAACAGACATCATTAAATTCCCTACACACATTACAAACACAGTAAGATAATATTATTAACAACTTCATACCAGTAAATTCAACTACTTACGTGAAATGCAAAAAAGAATCCTTGGAAAATACACAACTTCAAAACCAATACAAGAAGTAATATAAAATGCAAACAACTCTGTATGTTTTAAATCTATGATTTTCAAAGTCTAGACCGCAAACCAGGACTATCAACATCATGCAGTACATTACTAAAATGAAAATTTTAAGCCTCACTTAAAAGAACTACTGAGGGCACCTGGGTGGCTCAGTGTGTTAAAGCCTCTGCCTTCAGCTCAGGTCATGATCTCAGGGTCCTGGGATAGAGGCCCATGTCAGGCTCTCTGCTCAGCAGGGAGCTTGTTTCCTCCGCTCTCTCTACCTTCTTGTGATCTCTCTGTCAAATAAATAAATAAAATTTTTAAAACAAAACAAAACAAAACAAAAACAAAACAAAAACTACCGAGCCAGAAATTCTGAAATTGATTTTCGACTATTTCTGTTTGAAAGCCCATGAGGCAATTCTGATGCACACCCACCTTTGACAACTACTCTTTTAAAGAAATTGAATTTACTGTCAAAGTTATTCACACAAAAAAGTCTCTAGACACAGCTGTTATTACTGGTAAGTGCCATCCGATAGTTAAGGAATCAACAATAGTAATCACAAACTTTCAGAAAATAGGAGACGGGAGAATGCTTCATCACTACTCTCCCGAGGCCAGTGCCCTACGGGAAAAATCTGAAAAAAGATATCCTAAGTAAATAAAATGACACATCGACACCTCTCATTAACTCAGGAGGAAAAAATCCAGAACAAAATACTAACAAATCTAACAATCCACGGTGCCTGGGTGGCTAAGCTGGTAAAATGTCCAACTCTTGATTTCGGCTCAAGTCATGATCTCAGGGTCATGAGATGAGCCCCAGATCAGGCTGTGCTGGGTGTGGAGCCTGCTGAAGATTCTCCCTCTCCCTTGGCCACTTCTCCTGCCCCATACATATTCTCTCAACCAATCAATCAATCAATAAGTATCAATTAACAATATATAAAAGGGATTAAGTGACCTCTGACCCAGTAAGAAAAAAGGTTATTTTCATTTTTTTTAAAAGTCAATGACCTTGATGCTATTCCTTATGTTCCACATATAAGTGAAATCATATGATAATTTTTTTTCTCTGCCTGAGTTATTTCACTTGGCATATCCCCTCCAGGTCCATCCATGTCGATGCAAATGGTGGGTAATTATCCCTTCTGAAGGCTTAGTATTTCATTATATATATGAACCACATCTTCTTTATCCATTCAGAGGAATGAGGGGAGCGGGATAGCTCAGCCCAGTGATGGGTATTAAGGAGGGCACATATTGGAAGGAGCACTGGGTATTATACACAAACAATGAATCATGGAACACTACATCATATATATATATATATATATATATATATATATATATATATATATATATATATATTTTAAAGATTTTATTTATTTGACAGAGAGAAACACAGCCAGAGAGGGAACACAAGCAGGGGGTGTGAGAGAGGGAGAAGCAGGCTTCCTGCCGAGCAGGGAGCCCGATGTGGGGCTCGATCCCAGGTCTCCGGGATCATGACCTGAGCTGAAGGCAGTTGCTTCACCAACTGAGCCACCCAGGTGCCCCTACATCATATATTAAGGAAGTACTGTATGGTGACTAAAAGAATATAGTTAAAAAATGTCAAGCAACGAAATTAATTATACTAACAGAATAAAAGAGGAAAAACACAATCATGTCTTAATAAATTCCAAAAAAATCATGAAAAAGTTCAATATGTATCCATGATTTAAACTTTTAACAAACTAAAAATAGAAAAATAAACTTTTATCAATATGATAAAAGCATCTGCTACAGCAATACTAAAAATGGATGAACCGTAAATAGCTTACAAGCACATTTAAAATTCTAAGCACCATTAATCATCAGGGAAATCCACACTTGAATCATAACAAGGTGCGACTAAAAGATGGTAACACTGAATATTGATGAAGTTGGTGGTAACCAGACTCTAATGCATTTCTGGTGGAAGTATAAAATGGCACTACTTTGGGATAGAATTTTGGTATTTTCTCATAAAATTTAAACATGCCTCTGCTGTGTGACCTTGAAATTTTAGGTGTTTAGTCAAAGGAAATGAAAATCTATGCTTACAAAATGGCTGGGAAAAAATGTTCACAGAAACCTTATATATAATAGCCTAACACTAGAATGGATAAGCAAATTGTGACATAGTCTCATCATGGAATAATATTAAGTAATAAAAATAACAAATTTCTTATATACTCAGCAACTCTTGAGTAGACATTCTGAGCCCAAGAAGACACAAGAAAATAAACTGGATGATTCCACTTATAGGAATTCCTGGTATACGTGAAACTGATCTATGATTAAAAAATCAGAGCAGTCATGCCACTGGGGAATACTTTCACTGAGAAGGGAGGGGAAATTCTAGGTTGACAGTTTCATTCTATAGACACCTATGTGGGTTGCATGGGTGGATGCATTTGTCAAACCCAATGGAACTGTTACCTAAAACTGTGCATTTCCTAGAATTAAATTTTGTCTTAAAAAAATCTATATGTTTCTTCAAACTGACAGCCAAACTGCTGGCTTGGTTGATCTTCAACAGCAAAAATGTTGATTAAAAGTCTATCTTACATGGAAAGATACTAAATGCAATGTTGTTAAGTTTCCCCAAAGTCTTCCATATGTCCTTTTTATGACATTTTTTATTTTTTCAGTGTTCCAAGATTGTTTATGCCCCACATTCAGTGCTTCATGCAATACATGCTCTCAATACCCACCACCAGGCTCACCCATCCCCCCACACCCCTCCTTTCCAAGACCCTCAGTTTGTTTCTGAGTCCAATGTCTCTCATGTTTCATCTCCCTACCTGATTTAACCCAATTCACATTTCCTTTCCTTCTCCTCCTGTCTTCCACATTACTCCTTATGCTCCACAAGTAAGTGAAACCATATGATATTTGACTTTCTCTGCTTGGCTTATTTCACTCAGCATAATCTCCTCCAATCCGGTCCATGTTGCTATAAAAGTTGGGTATTCATCCTTTTTGATGGAGGCGTAACTTCCATATGTCTATTGTGTTTGATTTTGTGTATGATTTCTGCTGTCTTAAAGCCAGTATCAATTTTATCTGCAACTTGGGAAGCTATTTCTTTGCCAGAAATATGTAAGTTCTCTCTTCCTCTCATTATAAATGGGATAAGCCTTACCAAACATTTTTTGGAAATGAATGAGGGTAACATTAATTTCCCAATAGCTCAACACCCTAATTTTTCAACAGTGTTAACTGTTTTCATGTGTTTAGTCTTTCATTGGTGGAGTTATCCATTTCTTTATATAAATCTCCTTTCTGTTGGACATTAAACAGATATTTGGTTTAGTTTATATCTTCCCTTTAATCAGTTTCCAAAACTTAACCTTTTTACCTTAATCATTGCTTAACAGGAAAATGCACCTGGAATCATCTGTTGGTACTTGTAAATGGATAGATATACAAATGGGAACAATATTACCTTGCTTTTATGAAATACTGAAAATGCTGGAAAATGGGACAAGATGAGGAGAGGTAAATAAAATTCTGGTGGAATGCCCAGGGTTGATTTATATTAAATAGCATATAATTTTATGTATATTACATAATATTATATAATAATATTCCAAAAACTGGAATTTCATTCAACACCTGCTAACTCTACAGGCCTATCAGGCTATAAAGTTCTATTATTTCAACAAGGATCTGAGAATGTATTGAGTCCAAATCCTTGAAAATACAGAAATGAAAACAAAATTCTACTCAAGAAATGCAGAGTAGAGTAGGGGGACAGGACAGACATCTACACTAATAATAGTAATCTTAATAGGATGTGACAAATCTTAGTACACAAAAACTAGAACACTGAAACACAGGTTTTAGGAATGATTATAAATGGCAGCTAACCCAGTTCTGGGGAAATATATTCTGCAAAAATCCAGAATTATTCTCCATTCTCTTTACCTTTCCCTCCCATCACCTCCAATTCACCTGACTTATTTCCATCTCTTTCAAGTCTCAGGTCAAATATCATGTATTGGAGACATCTTTTCTAAACTCGCAGACTATGAGGTATCCTGGTTTATACTATTATAGTACCACATAATATTTATAACATTTATCACAATTATAATTAAAGAATCGGGAGGGAATTATTTGTCTAACATTGAACTCATCTGGTAGAGTACAGGTATCTTGTTTTAGTCTTTGCTTTACCACCAGTAGTTACTGTGCCCCTTAGTACACATTGGATGATCAAAAGATACTTATGTAACAATAAGAGCAACAAAGAATCAATTAAGTCGAGGAAGCAATGGTTTTTAGTGCAGGGCCTTCCTGAGATCTTTTCTTCTTTTACCTAAACACAACATGCAGCTATTCTGTGTGTGGCTATTCTGTCAGCCATGATACTGATTAGAAGGAGCCTGCAATGCACATGCATGCTGTTGAGCAAAATTAACCCTGTGTTGCTGTAAGCTGTTAGGATTTGGGAATTGTTTGTTATAGCATCATAACTTAACTCATCCTAACTGACAGAGTGGTCATATCCCAAATTCACTTCTGTTGATTAATCCAGTACCAAGTATATTCTGAGTGCTATGGGGGTGCATACAAATTAATTAAATATGCCCTCTGGACTGCTACATCTCACAATTTCACAGTTCCTTCTTTTTAACAAAACAGACCCTTTCTGAAATTCAGAAAAAATGCCTTCTCTATATTTAATAAGAAATCTTAAACATTAGTGTAGTTATGAGTCATAAAGTCAGATAGATCTCAGTTAGAAAAAGTAGAGGTTAACAAGTTTTCCAACCTCTCTGAAATTTAGATCTTTGCCATCATTGTTAAGATGGGAATAATACTGACCATATAGAGGGGGTTAACTCTCATAATGAGTCTATCTCAGGCAAGGCAGTAAGCAGTAGTTATTTATAATAAAATAAGAAAAAGGAAAATGTGATATATTGTTACTGTAAAAATTTTCTAATGCATTTTTCTTTATTAAATCATATCTTACTCATTATTAGGGAAGAATTATGTCTTATTTGTCTTTATATATCTGGAGATTAACACAGAGCTGGACATAGAGATGGCATATGATAAATGAATGTTGACTTGAATTCTGTGAGGACTGAGAGGAGAAGGGGAGGTATTTCCACTCTGAGGATGTCAGGGGAAATTTCAAAATGTCAAGGAGGTAGAAACATTTGAACATAAATCTTGAAGCCTTGGCAAAATTTTGATATGTTGAAGACAGAGCATGATTGTCAGAGAAAATAGCAAAGGAAAACATGAGTTAGAACTTTCTGGGACCTGGGAAGCAAATAGTGAGTAGTTCAGTCTGGGTGTATGTAGGGCACATAAAATAAGAACTTTGCAAAAAGGCAGGTCAACATCAAGATACAGAAAGCATCTCAAAGCCCATGTGAGAGTTGAGACTTAATTTACAACAAAAAAGAGTTACTGAAAACAGCAAAAGAAAAGTAAGGGGTGGAAAGAAAAATGAGGAGTGGAAAGAATAACGCTTCAGGAAACATGTGTAAGAATACAGTGCTATGTGAAGTGCTTTATAATTACAATTATCCTAGGAGATAAAGAACATTTATTTTCATTTTATATGCAAAAACTGAGACTCAGAGGTTTAAATAACTTGCCCAAGTTATAAGCACCCATAAATGGGAAAGACACCATTTAAATCCAACATTTTCTTTGATGTCAATCTGTAATTTTTCCATTTAAGACCCAAACAATAAATTTCACTCCAAGGTTTTTCAAATACACAGGAAAAACAATGCAGCTCCATGGTTTCTGAGCAAGTCCAAATGAATTTCCTTAATCTCTTTATTTTTCTTAAGATGTATTATGAAGATGATTTATAAAATGTAAAGTGTGAGAAGAATAAAAGCTACTAATATTGCTAATTAGACAAACTTTGCTTAGAACAGTGTTGTTTAGATCTTCTAGTTTTCTTACCACTGAAGCACACACAGAGATTATTAATTTAATTATTTTATTATTTCTAGTTGGATGTCCCTAAATGCAATATTTACAAATCGAGAAGAATATTGACATCACAGAAATTCATCACAGTGCCTATCTTTGATTTTGGATTTTATAGAAGGTTAAAAAGATGTTTAGGCTATAAAAGATCAACAGTCCAAAAGTGCTTGTCCCATAATGGATACCAAACAGAGGAACACGTCAGTGTTGGGGAATATGACTTTTTAGTCCAGGTAACGTAGGACATGTGCAGGGGCTTCAGATGGTTCAAACAAATTAAAAGGACCTTCGTATTGTGAGCACATATTCTTAGTGATTCAACATATTCAGAAGATGAGTCCTAGGGCAGGGTAAAAAGAGGATGCCATATAGTAGTAATTGTCTTTTACTAAATGTTCACCATAAACTCGGTGATTTATTCATATCATGTTTAATTTTCACATCTTTTTAGGGCATATACTACTATCCCCATGTTGTAGATAAACAAAATGAGGATCAGAATACTTTAAAAAGTTGTCCAAGCTGCTTCATTAGCAAAGTAGGTAGCACATCAGTCTCATAAAACGTTGTCCAAACCCTTCTAGCCAGTATGTGCCTAAGTAGAGATTTTTAACATACACTTTTGGAGTCACAGACCTACATGCCTTCTATGCAACCAGCATGCCCAAGTCCCCTTCACCCATCACCTCCAGTTCTTTCTTTTAATTTGGAAAGGGGGTGATTGCAGTTGACTGTTGGTTACTTAGCTTATTCTAGCCAAGAATGAACCCAAGGACATTGTCATCTTTCTCTCTACTCCACAAGCACTGAGACACATCTGTAATCCCTTTTGCTCTATGGTCTACTGACAGATTCCATTACATACTTGGCAAACAACTGTTGACATGGAGCTCTACTAGACAGACGGTTGGTCTGATAAGAACTCAGGAAGTCCCTTCTCTCTTTATCCCTCATTCTTCTTCCTCACAGGGAGGATTGGTGTCTTGGAGATGGTAGGAATTAGGCCATTCATGAGATTAATGATGGATAGTATAAAAAGTCTCAGTGTACAGAATATCTCAACATAAAAAACAAGACTATGGGCAACTAATCTATCTTAAGGATTTTTTATTTATTTATTTGACAAAGAGAGAGATCACAAATAGGCAGAGAGGCAGGCAGAAAAAGAGGGGGAAGCAGGCTCCCCACTGAGCAGAGAGCCTGATGGGGGACTCGATCCCAGGACCCTAAGACCATGACCTGAGCTGAAGGCAGAGGCTTAACCCTCTGAATCACCTAGGCGCCCTGAATCTATCTTAAATGCCTGAAGGGAACAACAAAATTAATCCTTGGGCTCAATAGGCTTTGTTTGACTCAATCTCATGGGACATTTCACAAGTGTTATTTATTAGAAGGGGGCCCTCTTGGTAGAAACAGTTAGATTAAGGAACAAACTTCAAAAAAATATTGGTGTTTCAAGACCTACTGAGGAAGAATAAGAAACAGAGAAAAACCCTTTAAAATCCAGCCCTGCACTGCTCCTCCAGCTTCCCTCCTTTCTCATGTCTTTAGACATACCGGAGAGTCTACTGTCTTTTCTCCCCACTTGTGAGCCTCTGCTTTTGTTCTAGCCGTTACCTCTACTGGATTGTCTTTTCCCACCTTTTCAGCTTAAGCAAGTGCTTATTCATTTTTTGAAGTCTTACTAAAACACCTTTACTCTCCATAGCTTTCTCTGTGCCATCATCACATAAATTACTCCTTTACTTGTATATCCTTGGGATGCACACCCCTCCTGTCTTATAGCACCTTACACAATTTATCATTGCTTACTATGTTATTTTCTTCCCTACTGAATCCCCAATTACAGTACCAGAGACCCAGTTTATAGTCACTAAAGTTTTGCTAAATGTATACAACTTATTTATCAGCTGTTCACTACTCATTGAACCACTGCATCTATATCAGCAGTGCCTATCCTAGTGCCATATCAAGCGAATTTGAGTGCACGGTACAGAGTTCCCCAAAGATTTCTCAGGCTGCAAAGCTTCAGTGAACAATGTGGACTTTGCTGAAGATCTTATTGTAGATACTTGGATACAAACATCACAAACAACTAAAAATTCTTGTGATATAGTGTTTTTCTCTCCAAAGTCCTGTTTCCTTCAGACCAATACTAGGATATTTTTTTTTTTGTCCAAGCAGCAGATAACCTTTTCAAACTCTCTCCTCACATGATTCTCCCCCAAAGACAGTCACCAACTGAATTTTTTCTTACCTTTGTATTACTTAAAATAAATTCAGATAATCCTCTTCTTTTGACCACTTTCCCAAATTGTAGGCTTATACTTATCAGGGTGATCATCCAAAAAGTGGTGGCTGTCCCCATCTTACATGGCACATTGACTTCACCCTACCCATGGTGCTTTACCATTTTTCCCCCAAAGAAATATAATACTCTCTCCAAGAGTTTGGTGAATGGGATTGTCCACATTTGATTATATGAATCTTTAATTATTGAGCTGTCTTACTCACTGGTTATTAAATTATCTCCAATTCTTAGAGATACAGAGTTTAGATAAATAATGAAATGAGTTATCCCCAGAAGTAGGATTAAAAACATGTCTGCCGGGACACCTGAGTGGCTCAGTTGGTTAAGCAACTGCCTTCGGCTCAGGTCATGATCCTGGAGACCCGGGATTGAGCCCCACGTCGGGCTCCCTGCTCAGCGGGAAGCCTGATTCTCCCTCTCTCACTCCCCCTGCTTGTGTTCCCTCTCTCGCTGTGTTTCTCGCTGTCAAATAAATAAAATCTTTAAAAAAAAAAAAACACAAAACATGTCTGCCTGTTGCTCCTGTATCTTCTTCCACATCTAGAGTAATGGAGGAAATGGAGCCTAGATAAACAATGAAAGGAAGTATTGTTACCATTTATTCATATTTCCTAGATATGATGCACTTTTCCATTGATCACCAGTGTCCTGCAATATAGACATTATCCCATTTTATGGATGAGGAAATTGAGGCTCAGGGTGGTGGAGTCCCTTGCCTATCTGTATTCCTAGGAACAGGCACCCTTCCCATCCCACTGTGTGCTCTGACACAATACCTCTCCAATCCTTGTTTAAGAGCATTAGAAAACTCACTATGTGGAGGATTTTTTTGCAAATTGACTTTTATTTGAATTAGTTTGGAAAGAATATCGCACTGCTTTGTAAGTCTGAACATTCATGCTTAGGTTTGTTTAAAGTGGAGGTGGAAAGAAGTGCTTGGGATGGATGAGTGGAAGTTGTCTCAATAGGGATAAAAAAAATAGGCTAAATATCTGATGCATATTTACATATCACTCTATGAGGAACAGACCCACTAAGAAACTAATGCATTAGAAGAGTACTTTTTTATGCAGTGAAACCTTGTTTATTCTGTCATGGGGGATCCCCAGGGCCACAAGACATCAAAAACTCAGTATTTGGTAATGGTGGTTGGAGGACCTTTCACTGCAGTTGTATAATTTTCTGGAGTAACCTTAGAATGTTACAGCTGGCCTATTGAGATCACAGTGAAGGGACTTTGACAAATGGTATGTGGCTTTTCTAGGAACAATCACCCCCTTGATTCTTTTCTGGGAAAACTGCTGGTAGGAAAAATCAAAGCGAGGATTGTTAATATTTGCTGATACTTGTTCTGTTCAATATCGGCAATGCAACTCAACCAGTACACTGTGTACCCCTGGGACACATACTAGAGCTTATTCTTCTTGGATATCCCACTCCCCACATGCTGTATGCCATCTGTCTTTAATCCAGATCACCATGTCTGGCAGCCATCTGAGATTCAGTCTCAGATAAGTGAGACCGCAACACTTAGAGCCTTGTAGAGAAGACAGTGTCAAAATTAATCTCTGAGAGAGGACAGGAGTTAAGGGGACAAAAAAGGAGGTGAAGACAGTCATCTCAGGAAGAGAAAACGTGTCTGGAAATACACTGGGGATTGCAGCAAGTGCATGGCAGATTGTACCTATACCTGAGATTGGGTGGGGAGCAGGTGAGAAGGAACAGGAGACAGTGCTGAGGAGCTCTGCAGAACAGCGTCATGAAAGAGCCATTTAAGTCAACAAGGGAATATTGATTTTATCCTGAAGGCAAAGGGTTATCAGATGAAGGTCAGATTTCCAAAACATAAATCTGACTCTAAACAAAACGAAAAATATCTAAAACTTGTATACAGCAAAGACTACGTGAACAAAAAAGAATGGCAAGTGGAATAAAGACTGGCAAGAAAGGTACTAAATGCTCCTGATGTGAACAGGAAATTCACAGAAGTGATCTCATATACTTAGGAATCATGCTCAATCTCATTCATCACCGAGGAAATGCAAAATAAAATAGCACATAATAATTTCTGCCAACCTGATCAACATATTTTAAGGCACTAATAATATCTACTCCTAATGAAGGTGTGTATATAGTGTTGGTGAAATTGCTATGATCTTTTAGGCAAGATATTTGGTAGCATCTGTAAACATTTAAAACTTCCCAAATGCTTTGGGTTGGCAGTCCCACAACTGGCCATCTATTCAAGAGAATCAAAAGCCCAAGATGAAAAGACATACATATGCTGTTCATTATAGCATTCCTTATAAAAAGCCAAACAGAACAGAAACTTAGAGAGGAATAACCTGTGTTGATTAGTCTCCTTTTACCTTTCCAGATCAGTTCTCAGCCTCTAACTATATCACAGGGGCTCCTGGCCCTCTGGTGTTTGATAGGCATCAGAAGATGAGAGAAGAGAGAGGATCAGCAAGGGTAGACCTTGCCCCAGCTTCCTGTAAATTTTGGCTTTGATAACGTTTGTTTCCCTGCTATGACCCTATCTTTTTTTTTTTTAATTTTTTAAATTTTATTTATTTTTATTTTTTATTGTTACTTAAATTTTTTTTCCAGTGTTCCAAGATTCATTCCCCATTCCCCACACCCAGTGCTCCATGCTTTAGGTGTCCCCAATACCCACCACCAGGCTCTCCCATCCCTCTACCCCCCTCCCTCCAAGTCCCTCAGTTTGTTTCTGTGTCCAAAGTCTGTTGTTTCGTTTCTCTCCCTGGATTACCCTAGTTCCCATTTACTTTCCTTCTCCCACTGACCTCCAGGTTACCCCTCATGCACCGCAAGTAAGTGAAACCACATGATACTTGACTTTCTCTACTTGGCTTATTTCACTCAGCATAATCTCTTCCAGTCCAGTCCATGTTGCTACAAAAGTTGGATATTCATCCTTTCTGATGGAGGCATAGTATTCCATTGTATATATGTACCACATCTTCTTTATCCATTCATCTGTTGATGGGCACCTTGGCTCTTTCCACAGTTTGGCAATTGTGGCCA
>PITA01025786.1:0-23573 GCA_004023965.1 Spilogale gracilis
GAGGCCCCCTGGAGAACGGGGGTGACACTGACACAAGGGGGAAAAGAGGCTCTGAGAAGGTGAGTTGCTCCCCCAGGGTCAACAGTTAGGAGGTAGCAGAGTCTGCCTTACACCAGGTAATCTGACTCCAAAGCCCTTGCTTTTTTCTCCCTGCCTCCCAAAGGGGCTGCTGGTCTAGGCTGGGAACCAAAGAACCATGGACAATGTTGCTTCGGAGGGAAAATCCACTCCGAGTTCCCAAAAACCACCTTGAGGAGAACTGTGGGAACAGGGCCTGTTTGTGGCTTGGGGACCAAGTGCGGCCCAAAGGGGCCTGACCTGACACCCCCAGGGGACGAGAAGAGAAAATTCCTCCCATGCTGCCTCTGGGTGACCTCAGAGAGGAGCTGGAAATAAAGAACAAGCTTCTGGGGACGGGATAAATGCTTTTTTCTTTTGCAGAAAGGAAAAAAAAGGGCATGTCATTCCCCATTTACTTAAATGCGAAAATTATTTATGGAGCAAAAAGGGTTGGTGTTGGCTTTCAGCGCCCAATCAGGAAATGGTCTGGGCTTGTTTGTGTCTCCTCCAGCACCCTGTCCCTCCATGACCCAGTCTGATGTTCAGAATTGAAGGCAGGTCCTGTTCCTGGCTCTCAGGCCTCCCCTGGCCCACCTTCGGGTCTCTGGAGCCCGCTCCTCCCTGCCGGGAGAATGGGCAGAGAGAAGCCATTTGTCACCTATGTTCCTCATCTGTAAATGGGGACATGTATGCGTGCCCACATCTTCCTCACCCATGAAAAGGGACTAATAGTAATAATTAATAATAATAGTTTCTGGAGGCACCTGGGAGGTACAGCAAGTTAGGCATCTGACTCTTGGTTTCAGCATGGATCATGATTTCGGGGTGGTGAGATTGAGCCCCACATCTGGCTCTGCGCTCAGCACCTGAGTCTGCATGGGTTTCTCTCTCCCTCTGTCCTCCCCCCTCACCGCCGTGTGCTCTCTAACAAGTAAATAAATCTTTAAAAATTATGATAATCGTTTCTAACTTGGTGAGTTGCTACTATGGGCGTCTCTGAGTTATTAGCATTTTTATTTACAGAGAGAGAAACTGGGGCTTAAGGACATTGGCAACGCTGGCTGCTATCACATAGACACCCCTGCAGACCGCCTCCTGTCATACTGCCCCTCCCGAATTCCTCCTGGCCACCAAAGAAGATACATGCCCAACATCTGCTCCTTTGAGTTCTGTCCGAAGTTGCATGGGGTTTATAAAGTGCGGGGCTTGGAAGGGCTGAAGCTGGGGTCTCGTCCTGTAGATAGAAAGCCCCCTTCCCTAGGAGTTGCTCTGTATGAGGCCCTTTACCTCTGCTTACTTCATTTTAACCTCATGGTACTGGGAGGGAATGAGAGCTTTGTCTCCATTTTACAGTTGGGGACACTGAGGCTGAAGAGTTAAACACAGCCAGGCCTCATGACTGGTAGGAGTCAGAGATGGCCCGAGGAGATGGCTTCCACTCTAGGCCTGGCTTCTTGTCCCCACACCATAAAGCCTCTGAACCAGCATGTTGTGATTCAGCCTCCGTCTCCCCCTCTGCAGCAGAGGGACAATACTGGACACCTCATCATCTGAGATCCTTACGGGTTTCTAGGTTCCCTTAAACTGAACTCTGTACTAGTAGTTTGGAAAGGCCCAGAGAGGACCAATGATGTGTTGGGGTCACCAGGAAGCCTCAGAAGGGCCAGGAGAAGGCCCGAGTGTCCTACCTTCAGGCCAGTGCTCTGTCACCAATATCTTAAGGCCCAGGCCTCTGCAGGGAAATGGTGGCTGTGGGTAGGCGGAGGCCCCGGTCTCAAGGAGGCGGCTGAGGACCATGTTCTCTGCCTGAACAAGACCAGTCGCCTCTAAGTCCCAAATAAGCTCCTATGGCAGACAGGGAAATTACAGGGTGAGATGGTGGTGGGGAGGCGGGCAGGGCTGGAGGGCAGAACAGGGAGGAGCAGGCTGGACACCCACCTTTTCCTGCTTGGGGGTAGCTGGAGCTATGGAGACGAACATGGGGCAGAAAAGGTGTCTGGGGGACCTCAGGGAGGGTGGGTCCCCACCCTAGGAAAATTCTACCTGAGCTGAGGCCCGTGAGCAGTGGGATGGGAGGGACTCTGAGGAGGCCCCTCGCTCCCCACCAGGCAGGGTGATGAGCTGTTGTCTCCTCTTTTTAGAACTCTTTCTGTCCGCTCACCCTTTGGGTCTCGGTGGAAAGTCACCTTCCCAGGAAGGACTCCTTGACCTGCCTATGTAAAACAGCCGCTTCGCCGCTCCCTCTGCTGGGTGTTTCTCATGCCCAGTGACTAGAGGTTCTCTGCTTTCAGATTCATTGTCCTGAACCACTGACCCGTGAGCCCCACAGAGTCTAGGCCCTGTCTGGTCCTGCTCTGGCCCTGCCCCCAGCACACAGCACAGGCAGGCACATAGCAGGGGCTCGGACCCTGGGAGTGGGGCCCAGAATCAGCATTAGGGTTCCCTTGCTCATTCAAGGATATAACAGGTCGGTAGGGCCTTGTCCTGTGTTTCTAGAAGGCACCAGAGAAGCAAAGCACAGCACCTCCAAACTGGGACCCAGGTTTGAAGAGAGCCCAGCCCGGGCCAGAGACCTCCCCCAAAGATGTCACCAGGCTGTCACACCGAGCCTACCTCAGCAGCCCCGACCCTCACTCAGTCACACACAGAACGTGGAGAGAGAGGCTCCCATGGGGAAAGCACATCTTGAGGAGTCCCTCATGGGTTTCTAGGGAACCTAGAAACCCGTAAGTCCCCCCAACTATTCCTGTCCCACGGTAGGAAGGTGGCCCACCCTGCCCCCAGTCCCAGCCCACTGTTGAGGGAGCTCTCAGAATCCCACCTGGAGCCCAGGGGTCCCTGTGAGGAGGAGGGGCTGCCGTCTGGCGTCCCAGGGGAACCTGAGGGCTCTGAGAGCTGTCAGTCTGTAGTGCTAGGGAATAAAGAAACCGGCCCTGGGATGGCAGGTCCTAAAGGATGTCCCCGTTAGAGGCGGGGCCTCGTGCCACAGGGAAATGCCTTCTTTAGAGATTACTAAGCAAGGTTAGCATCAATAGTGCTGAGTCATGTTACCACGTACCCTTGATAGGATGTGATGGGAAGGGCTTTCCTGCTATGGGCTGTCCCCACTCCACGTAGGATGGCCTCCCCGGAGACATCTGTGAAGCAGGAATTGAGAAGACAGAAGCCAGTGGCCAGTAAAAATTGGAAAAGATGCTGGGCTCCATCAGCGTTCAGAATAATACAAATTAAAACAGCCATGAGATCACTATTTTTTACCCCCAAATGGAGCAGGATTTACAACAAAGCCACACAGCAGTGGTCCTGGGGTGTCTGGGACGTGGCAGCTGGCCTTCATCCTGAGTGTGCTGCATCACCTTTCTGGGAAATAATCTGACATTTTCTTCTAAAATAGGAAAAACACACATATTTTAGCCTCGCAGTGCCAACAGTGACCGGCTTCCTATGGGAATAAAAGCACTCACCGAGGGCAGCGGGGTGGCTCAGTAGGCTCAGCCTTGGCCATCGGCTCAGGTCATGATCCCAGGGTCCTGGGCTCCAGTTCCAAGTGGGGCTCCTTGCTCAGCGGCGAGCCTGCTTCTCCCTCTGATGCTCCCCCTGTTTGTGCTCTATCTCTTTCTCTGACAAATAAATAAATAAAATCTTTAAAAAATTTTTTTCGAGAAAGCACTCACCAAAAGGATACATAAGAAGGAGTGCGTTTTACAATGTAGTTTGAAACCGTGAGCCCACCCCCACGCCAGGTGTCCGCAGTAGAGACCTCCCGTGGGCCCCACCCCCGACGCAGGTGTTCCAGACAGCTGATTATTGCAGCTGTGCCTGGAGGCGGGCGTGCCTATTGCTAAACGGAAAAAGCTTGTTGCAAAGCTGGGACACTGTGCCCTGCAGGCAGGACAATTCAAAGTGCACAAGTGTCCCACACCTTTCCGGCGTGTGGCGTCCCTGGTCCCTTCATGATGCACCAAGACTCCCCTGCCTCCCGTGTCAATGGAACAAAAAGGCCTTAACATACTTTCCCATACTCTAAGCTGTGCAATGGGGAGGTCTGGTCTGGTTTTGTCTTGTGGGTGTTTTTGTTCGTTTTCTTTTAACAAACAATAGCAAAGCCCTCAGCTGTGTAGATGTAAGGTCCTGGGGGGGAGGGCCCCAGGCTGACGTGGGAATTCCCGGGCGGGGTGGCAGAGATCCTTACGTTCCTTTTCCATCTTTGCATGGATTCACCGCATAAATGAGCATATCACTCTTGTGGTCACCAAATAAATAAAGAGAAAAACCTCTTAAAGGAAAAATGACATAAAAAAAAAAAAAAGGAAGGGATGGAAGAGCTCTGGAGACCCAAGCCGCCCGCCCCTGACGTCGCCGCTCTGTGGACTGCCACACCGCCCCCACCCTGCCTGGGGCCACATATCAGGCAAGCTGGACGCAGCACCTGCCGGCCCCCTCCCCAACCATGGCCGCACAGGGCTGGCCTCCTTCCTCCGGCCCAACAGCCATTCCCTTTAGCCACAAAGGCCCCTTTCTCTGCTGGCTGTTTGGGTTGGTCCCTGCCCACTCCTATGGGCAGCCTCTGGCGACCGCTGGCCCGCTGCTGAAGGCTTGCTTTATGGACCCGAAGATCCGCCGTCCTGTGTACCAGGCCCCCTGGAAGCCAGCTGTTGCCACCATCCTGCCACATTGCCACCTCATTCCCTGCACCCCCCTCCGCTGCGCCCAGGCTCCAGGAAGGAACACACAACCCCTGTTCTTCCTCGGCCAGTGACATAAATCACCGCTGTCCACAGGCTGGGCAGCTGAGGCCAGGTCCCCGCAGCACAAGGATACTTGACACGCACTGGCTGGCCGCCACACCCGCGCCTCCCCTCCACTTGGCCTTCTCCGCGCCTGGAGCGAGGCTGGGCCAGGATCCCCCAGGCTGCACCCCGGGCCATGGCGGGGAGTGCTTCCAACTCCCAGATTTCTCCTTTTGCAGACACTGCCTGTATTGACACATACTGGCCTCATCCCAGAGAGGGTGCAAAACAGCCCCACGGATGCCTGAGCTGCAACCAGCATAAATTATGGCTGGCAAGACGCTCCTAAGGCTTTTGCTACGGAGAATTTCAGAGTAGTTTTGAACAGTGGACCGTGAGAGGACACCTCCACATCCAACAACAGGGGATTAATTAAATAAATTATAATAGAGCCACATAGCTGAATGTGATACAGCACGGAAGTTAAAGCTTACCGCTACAGAACCTAATTTACTTACAAATAATTTATAGACCCTAACGCCAAACTCATAAGCCTGTGCCCAATGGTATTCTTTTAGAAATGGACTGGAAGTCTCGTGAGCTTCTTGAGTAACTATGGACCCCCAAGAAATGACGAGTCATGGTCCTACAGAAGGGTGTGTAATGTCATGACGAGATTCTTCTGTTGTGGATAAACTGTAGGGTAGTCACGAAGTCCTACTCTCATGTTTGCACGCAGTGCGGGAGGCGATCCCACGGAAGCAGGGTTCCCTATCCCTGGGTAATAGAGTTGGGACGGATTTTTTTCCTCCTCTGTTTTTCTACCAGCCTGACCTGCACACTCGCCTTGGCGAACCAAGGAGAGCCGGTGACACATCCCAAAGAGTCGGTGGTGGTGAATGTTCTGCCACAGGACTTACAGCGGTTGCTGAAATCAGAACGCACGGAAAACACTTGTGTCCACCCTAGGCGGGGCGGATCTTACGGCCCACCCGGGGGGGGGGGCGCACTGCCAAGGGAGCAGGTGTCACTAGCAGACAAGAGGCTCCAGCTGTCGATGATAAATAAATATTTTAATAGCGAGTAGCTCCTGACAGTTCCTACTCAGGACCAGCGACACCACGAGGCTCCCAGCACATTCAGAAGTAGAGTCTGGCCGAGAGAGGGGGCCCATCAGGCGGCCAGCTCCTGTTGAGCTTCGCTGGCAGGGGCACATGACAACAATGAATAACAGCAACAACACGACAACACTAATATACTATGACGATTGTCACAAAACCAACAACACGGTCATCTATTGCTGAGTAACAAATCACCCCAGAACCGAGTGGCTTGAAGCAACAACCACCATGGTATTATCTGCCCCGATTTCTGTGGGCCAGGAAATCAAGGAAGGTTCTGTTGGGGGTGCTGGCTGGGGCTCTCACGAGGCTGTGGCCGATGGAGGCCGGTGCTGGGACGGCAGGAGACTGGAGCAGCCCAGGGAGGGCCAAGCAGTTCTTGCCGCGTGGGTCTGGCGTCTCCAAGCCATCTCTTCGAGGGCGATAGTTTGAGCTTCCTAACAGCATGATGGCCTCACGATGGTGAGCCTACTTAGCTAGCAGCTCAGGGCTTCACGCCTCAGTGTTCCGCTAGACAGGCAGAAGCTGTATCGGGCTTTATGGGCCAGTGTTGGAAATCATTGGTATTCGTTCTATTGCATTCTGTTGGTTATGAGCCAATCAGACGCCCACTGGATTCAAGGAGAGAGGACATAGACCTTATCTCTCAGTGAGGCATGTCAAGGTAACTCCATAGCGTGTAGACTGAGAGGTCATTGCAACAACTTGGGAAGATAAAGTCTTCGGCACAGAGCCCTCACCAATTTCTGGGCAGGCAAGGACAACCTGAGGCAGAGGGAAGCCGGGTGACCTTTGACCCTGGTATATTTGACCTTGATACTCCTAGACTACCTTTCATCTACACAAAGTTTAGCCACTTTAGGCCTCAGTTGACACACAAATACTTTTAGTTGTGATGATATAGGGCATTGAGAGTCAACCAAGAGAGGGAGTTTGAATTTGGGGTGATTATTTGACTACACTGTTGGGTGTTACCCATATTATCTGATTTTTAAAAAATGAGTGGAAAACATAAAAGTGAACCGGCCAATGGGAACGATGAGAAATGTGTGGGGTTCTACATTAGGACAGTTGAGTCTCAGGGATGCAGTCAAGAGGGGCTATCATGGGCTTGAGCTGGATGCTGATTGGTCTTGAGCCAGCTGGCTCTAAGTTCTCTGTGAAGGAAAAGAACAACAGAGCAACACCTGGGTGGCTCAGGTGGTTAAACATCGGCCTTCAGCTCAGGTCATGATCCCTGCCTGGAACTGAGCCCCGCACTGAGGTCCCTGCTCAGTGAGAAGCCTGCTTCTCCCCCTCCCTCTGCCATTCCCTCCGCTTCTGCTCTCTGGTTCTCTCTATCTCTCTGTCAAATAAATAAAATAAAATCTCAAAAAAAAAAAAAAAAGAGAGAGATAAAGAAAAAGAACAACAGAAACAGGAGAACAAAATAAAAGAATGTGCATTACTAAGTGTTTTTGGTTGGAATGACACGATGTCTCATATTTGCTTTGAAACAGGCAGCAAACAGACACAAAGTGCAGCGGGAAAGTCAGTCACAAGGTGCTGGTGAAGCATGGAGCTTCATTATACCACTCCTTCCATTTTTGTGAATATTTGAACATTTCCATAATAAAAAGCGAAACACATTAAATATCAGAAATCTATCATTAAGTATTGCATCTAAAAGTCAAACTCTGATTTGGCATAATTAAATTCCTGGGAATGTCCCCTCTCCATAACTGTTAATACACTCACATTGTGATTTTTATAAGGATTATCAGGGTCTGGTTATTTATTTATTTATTTATTTAATTTATTTATTTAAAGATTTTATTTATTTGACAGAGAGAAACACAGCTAGAGAGGGAACACAAGCAGGCAGAGAAACACAGCAAGAAACAGGCTTCTCGCCGAGCAGGGAGCCCGATGCAGGGTTTGATCCCGGTACTCTGGGATCATGACCTGAGCTGAAGGCAGATGCTTAATGACTGAGCCACCCAGCACCCCTATCAGGGTCATATTTATAGACAAGTCAATGAGCATCTGAACTGATATTAAGTCCATTGGGCCAACAATGCGGAATTTTTCTTTCAAGAAAAGTGTATTATATATGTGCAACCACAGAAGTAATCCTCATGCCTGAATTCAGAGCTCTGAAAGCCTAGAGAAAGTGTTAACAGAGAGACAGCAGGGATTGGCAGAGGGAGCACGAATAATTGGTATGGCTTAGGACGTTTTTTGCCATGTGACTGTGTCAATTTTTTAGTTAATTAGTTTATTTAGAATAAAGAACAGCTGTTGAACATGTACTGTTGGCTGTTCCTCTCTTCTTCCTAGAGTACATCTTTGCTCCTTTTAAACTTGTTTCATCTCCCCAGAGAGCAAGTATCACTCACAAGAAAGAGGTAGCAGGCATCAAAGATTGAGATAATGTTGAAATGCAGTGAACTCAAATAGCCAAACTATGGAAAGAACCCAGATGTCCAATGACAGATGAATGGATATAGAAGATGGGATACACACACACACACACACACACACACACACTCGGGAATACTATGCAGCCATCAGAAAAATCTTACCATTTGCAAAGACATGGCTGGAACTAGAGGGTATTATGCTAAGTGAAATAAGTCAATTAGAGAAAGGCAATTACCATATGATCTCACTCATATGTGGAATTTAAGAAACACGATCATAGGGGAAGAGAAAAAGAATGATGAAATCAGAGAGAGAGACAAACCATAGGAGACTCTTAATCATAGGAAACGGACTGAGGGTTACTGGAAGGGAGGAGGGTGGAGGGATGGGGTAACTGGGTGACAGACATCAAGGAGGACATGTGATGTAATGGGCTCTGGGTGTTATGTAAGACTGATGAATCACTGACCTCGACCTCTGAAACTAATAATACATTATATATTAACTAATTGAATTTAAATTTAAAAATAAATTTAAAAAAATGAAATGCGGCGAACACTGGCCATTGGCTTAATCTTCCTCTCCTCCCTCAAGCTCACCTCTCATTCCCTTTACACCATAAAGCTCCACTGTTAGATTTCTGCCCTAGGCCTGTCGCCAGGCTTGGTTAGAACAGACGGGCCTAACGCAATGACTGGCGCGCCATCTGGTGGCTTCTGCAAGAAGTGCAATAGGCCGTTTTCTTTTTCTTTTTCTTTTTTTTTATAATGGCTCAAATATTGTTTCCTCTTTGAGAGCCAACAGAGATGCTTCTTTTCATAAAAAGGCACAAGATTAATTTTCCCAAAATAAAATCTCAATTGAAATCTGCTGTTTTGAACAATACCTGTGGCTAATTTTACCCATACCGATTGATTGATTGATTGATTTTAATGATTTATTTTTTCAGTGTCCCAAGATTCATTGTTTATGCCTCCCACCCAGTGCTCCATGCAATTCCGGCCTTCAATACCCACCACCAGGCTCACCCATCCCTCCAGCCCTCTTCCTTCCTCAGTTTGTTCCTCAGAGTCCAAAGTCATGCTTCATCTCCCTCTCTGATTTTTTTTTAAATAGGCCATTGTCTGAGCTAGCTCACGGAAGCCAGGTTTGAGTTTCCGCCAGAGGTCACAAACCAGGCCTGCAAAATGGAATCTGACTTACAGATACACTGTCTATCAATGTACAGATGCATAGGTCACAATGCTTAAAAACGCTTTGAGTATATTGTCAGCATTTAAAAATCTGGATGTTTGGGGCACCTGGGTGGCTCAGTCATTATGTGTCTGCCTTCAGCTTAGGTCATGATCCCCAGGTCATGATCCTGGGATCAAGCCCTGCATTGGGCTACCTGCTCCATGGGAAGCCTGCTTCTCCCTCTCTCACTCCCCCTGCTTGTGTTCCTTCTCGCTGCATTTCTCTCTGTCAAATAAGCAAATTAAATCTTTAAAAAAAAAAAATCTGGATGTTTTACATAAAAACCCAGATCTCTGGCTTCTTTAGAAAACTGGACATGCCGATGGCTGGGGCTGCGGCCTGTCATCTCCAGTTACCTGTCCAGGCCCTGCTGCAGCCACTTTGGTTTATGTTCCTTTTGTCCTACATTGGATCCCCGTAGTGTGTTGAGTAGTGTCTCCCAAACATTCAGGACCTCAGCAAGTGACCTTATTTGGAAATCTGCTCTTTTTTTTTTTTTAAGATTTTATTTATTTATTTGACAGAGAGAAACAGAGCTAGAGAAGGAACACAAGCAGAGGGACTGAGAGAGGGAGAAGCAGGCTTCCCACCGAGCAGGGAGCCCAATGTGGGACTCGATCCCGGGTCTCCAGGATCATGACCTGAGCCAAAGGCAGTCACTTAACCAACTGAGCCATCCAGGCGCCCCAGAAATCTGCTCTTTGCGGATGTCTTGAGTTAGGGATCTTGAGATAAAATCATTCTGGATTTAGAGTGTGCCTTAAACAAATAACAGGTGTCCTTATAAGAGGAAGAGAAGACACAGAGAGACCAGAGGAGAATTCCACATGAAGGCAGAGAAGGGATTGGAGTGAAGCAGCTACCACCAGAAGCTAGGAGACAGATATGAACCTGATTCTCTGAGCCTCCGGAAGTCACTAACCCCACTGACACTTCCATTTTGTACTTCTGGTCTCCAGGACTGTGTGAGAATACATTTCTGTTGCTTTTGTGTAAGTTGTTACAGCAACCTCGGAGACAGATATACTCTCCCTCCCAAGTCCTCAGCTTTGTCCATTGTGCCTTCAAACAGGCCTGTGCCTAAAGCTCCAGGATGGAGAGCTCACGACATCCCATCTGTGTGATGGACTAGTTGTTGGAAACTTCTTTCTGCTAAACCAGTAACACAAATAACACAAAATCAGGATCCGGTATATAAAGGGAGAGGGGAAACCAAGGCCTAGAAAGAAACGAATCCCTGCCACTTGTGGGATCAGGGGAGGCTTCATGGAAATGGCAGGACTCGAACTGGGCCTTGAAGGGTGAAAATGATCAAAACAAGGAGAAATAGGTGCAGCAGCACCTATTCCAGATGACAGGACAGCGGAAGGCCATGTGCAGGAACATTCATTCGCCCCTTCTATGGATGGTTATTTGCCAAGCTGAGTCACTTCCTCTAATCGCACCCCCATGAGGGTGTGACAAGTCACATGATCTGGACCTGGCCAATCACAGCACTCCAGCCACCCGGGACAGGAATGGATCCAGCAGGAGTCCTTCGCTGGGGCTGATATAGACTCCGGGAGCCAGCAGCTCTCTCTCTGCTAGAGCAGCATGCTTCCTGCCACATGGAGGATGCCCATCAGGGGCCAGAGAGAATGAGGCCAACAGGCGAAAAGAAACGGCAAAGTGGAGATGACAGATGGCCAGAGTCCCGGGGGCATTAACCTCACAGTTGCCATGCGGAGGCCCTGGCTCTTACCCTTGTGCTTCCTCTTCTAAGAGCTGTCACGATGACCAATAAATTCCTTCTCTAAGTTAGTCTGACTTGGGTCTCTGTCCCTTGAACCAAATGGTCCGGGTATCCGGCCGTTTCCCAAACCCGCCCCCTGGTGACCACGCGGCCAATGAGAGACAAGAAAGAGGACAAATCAGCCAATGAGAGCAAAGGAGGGTGATGAAGCAGCCGATGAGAACAAATAAGGATGACGAAGCAGCCAATGAGAACAAAGGAGGGTGACGAAGCGGCCAATGAGAGCAAAGGAGAATGGTGCCTATTCAGAGCAGCAGCCAGCACTGCCTTTCGGAGAGCCTGCCCCAGTGTGAGCGGGTGAACATTGGTGTTGTTAGCGTGAAACAGAAAAGGCAGGAATGTGGATCCAAGTGAAATACAGAGGAGGAATGGGAGCCTCTCTGATATTTCTGACCCCGAAGACACATATATTTGACCGCTTAGAGATTCAATCCTTTGGTTTAGGGCTCCTTTCGAAATACAAGTATGAGCTGGGAGAGAAGTTTTGGAGGCAGAAAGTAGGCCAATTGGCCAAAAACTCATTAAGCCTTAGATGAATGCACCAAATTTACTAAATTAACAAAATTACCCAAAACTTGTTTCTTTTAACTAAATACAAAGTTTTCAGCAATTCATATAAAATGTTGACATTCTGGTTTCCAACAAGAGACAGTTGGGACACGTTGGCTTGAAATCAATTTGCAGAAAGTTTCTACAGGAAAGGGTAAAATTGTTCAAGCAACCAAAGAGGAGTGAGTCTCTGATGGTGATAAGCAGCACCAGGAGCAATGATTAACTCTTGTGGACAAAGGTGATGTTAGGGTTGAATGGGGATACGTTAATTCACCTCCCCATCAATTTACTTAACATATACATCCTGGTAATCTGACGGGTGCCAGGTCCAGGTCTCAGGATACAGCTGTGACAAGAAATGATCTGTGCCCCCAAGGAGATCAGAAGGGGAAAACCCAGGGCATCATCTGTGAGAACCAGCCCCATGGTTCTAGGCCAAGATATAGACCTGCATAGGGCCACTGAGGAACAGAGATGGCTTGGTCCTCTCTGCCTGAGGAGGTGGGAGGGAGACATGATGTTTGATCTGGGGTTTTGAAGGATGTGTAGGGGTTTTCCAGGTAAAGAAGAACAGAGAACATTTTCAGGCTGGAGTAAAGCCCATTGTAAGGCTCTGAGGCAGAGGAGAGAGAGAGGAAGGAGAAGATGCTAGTGAGGAATGTGGAGTTCAAATCACCAGGCTTCCAAAGAGCCAAAGAGAACTTTATTTTTACCCTGTGGCTAATCAGGAGCCGCTGGGGGTTTTATCAGAGGAAGGAAGTGCCTGTCTCCATGGCAGCTCTGACAAAGATGTACCAGGAGTGCTGGAAAGGAGGGGGTTAGAAGACAAGGGTAGAGGTTGCAGGTGTCCAAGTGACAAGTGAACTGGGCGGAGCTGGAATTCATTCGTGCAACAGATATTTATTGACCGCCACCTGACTAGAGATAGGCGTGAGCCCAGATGATCCCTGCTGGGGATTCAGTGGTTCAAAGAAAGGGGTGAACAAGAGTGAGGCAGGAGAGCCTTCCAGACAGAGGGAACAGAAAGTGGGGATCCTAAAGTGGGAAAGACTTAGGCTCTTTTCAGGCATAGAAGGAAGATCGGTGTGGCTAGGGCCTTGGGACTGTGAGGCTGGGAGGTGAAACTGAGGCTGCAGTAAAGCTAGGGCCGGTCCTTCAAGGCCTGGTGGAAATGCCACCTCCTCCAGGAAGTGTTCCCAGGTCTCTGTAGTCAGAGTTGTCTTTCCCTCTCCCAGCTCCTTGCCACTTTTACAAGGACAACACTGGAGCATTTTCTGGCCCAAGGTAGACCATAAATCCATAATGTTTGGTGAGTGAATGACTGTTTGGAAGAGGGTAAAAAGAGTGATGTGGGGCAGGTAGTGCTGGGGGTGTGGAGGGGGGCAGAGAAGCAGGTCTGCCTGGACAGTTGTCAACACAATGCGTTTTCAGGCTTCCAGTGACAAGAATTTAATGAACACACACAGCATTTTAAAAGAAATGAAATAGAGGGGCGCCTGGGTGGCTCAGAGGGTTACACCTCTGCCTTTGGCTCAGGTCATGATCTCAGGGTCCTGGGATCAAGGCTTGCATTGGGCTCTCTGCTCAGCGGGGAGCCTGCTTCCTCCTCTCTGCCTGCCTTTATACCTACTTGTGATATCTCTCTCTCTGTGTCAAATAAATAAATAAAATCTTAAAAAAAAAAAAAAAGAAATGAAATAGAGACACTTGGGCGGCTCAGTCGGTTAAGCATCTACCTTTGGCTCAGGTCATGATCCCAGGGTCCTGGAATCAAGTCCCACATTGGTTCCTTGCTCAGCAGGGAGTCTGCTTCTCCCTCTGCCTGCCTCTTCCTTTGCTTGTGCTTGCATGCACTCTGTCTCTCTGACAAATAAATAACTAAAATATTTTTTTAAAAAAAGAAAGAAATGAAATAGACTTAAACTATGAGAATGCAGAGTGAAGAGTAGGGGTTCGTACCACCTCATGAAGTCTTGCTCTAGTCACACACACACATGCCACAAAATAAATGCACTCCTTTCTGTGGTCATGGCAAAAAAGTTTGAAACCCTCAGAATTAGGATATAGATTTGGCTTTTATATCAGAGGCCAAAAATAACACTGGCTTAAGCCAAATAAACAGTTATGTCTCTTCCCATAACAGTCAGGCCTCGGCAGTCCCAGGCTGGAATGTGACGGGGGCCCAGACTCCTTCCTCGTGGGTGCTGCACGGACAAGATAGAGCCTTCCGTGTCCACGCTCCAGCCAGCGGGGAGAGGCAGCCCAGTTTGGATGAGTTGCTAGGTCTCCCAGGAGCCCACAGTGAGCCATAGTCGCAGCTAAGACCTGTGAGAGTACAAGGAGAGAGAGCAAAGTCGGCACAGGGTAGCAGCTGGAGGAAGCCAAGCAAAAGCTTCCAAGAGTCTTCATCCTGTACGGTCACACTGGACGCACTTATCTCCTCCAGCAATGTGTTAGGACAATGCATGTGCAATGTTTTCTGCTAGAGAAGCTCATTAGAGATCCAACGCCCAGGCTATTTCAGGGGGCTGGTCCCATAGTTACCCTCTGCCTGGATGCAGCAAACGTCCAGACTCCCCAAAGCAGAGCAGGGCTTCAGCATCAGCTGTAACTTTTGCACGAACAATTTAGGCATCGTGGACCCTTCTTCCTGGAAAATCATGGCAGCGCTCCTGAAATCCAAGTTCCCAGATGCCAGCCTAGGGCCAGGCTGGTGAGCAGACCTCTCAAAAGACAGCAGTCTCCAGCCCGCTGGGCTAACTCCGCTCCACACAGTTGCCAAAGAAGGTGGCCTTTGAGGTGGGAAAGTCAGGAACAATATCGAGAAGACAAAGCCCTGTCGGGTTGACCCCCAGCTACCTTTCCAGCCTTCATCTGGACCTTTCCCTGAGTCACCACACAGCCCGATAGATGCAGGGACAGCCGCACTGCATGAGGCACACCCCTGCCACGGGCTCACAGAGCCCCCATCACCCTCCCACACTGAGTCTGCACCCCTGGGAGGGGGTCTCCCTGCACCACGAGGATCGTAGCTGGACTGGGTTCCTGGCATGAGACTGTCTTCTCGGCTGGTCCGTGGGGTCCCTGAGACAGGCTGGATTTTATTTGCCCTGGCAAAGTAAATGTCGGAGGGGCCGGCTGGGGCTGGCTGCCTAGGTTAGGATTGTCGGGAGGCCAGCGAGGAGGTGGAAGGAAGGCTGCCCTGCTTGGGGTGGAGTTTCCGGGGGCGTCTGTCATTGACGGTAAATGTGTTTGAGAGGATGGGGTGCAGGGAGCGGTCTCCTTCCCCACAGGGCAGGGAAGTCTGGAAGGAAACCGCCCACCCTCTCGCCTGCAGCAATCAGGAAGGGATGGGAGGAGGGAGCAGGAGCCGGACTGCTTGGGTCAGTCCGTCTTCTGTAGAGGCCAGCCCTCTCAGAAAGGGAGGCGTTGGGGCTGCCTGGCCTTCTGGAGAAGTAGCACTGAGAGTCTTAGGCGGGTGGGCAGCCTAGATAGAGTATGGGGGGTAGTGCCAGATGCCCCAGCCCTTCGCTGCTTGGGCCCCAGCCGCACGGGGGGAGGGAGGATGGGGGCAGCGAGAAGACTTGTCACAGAT
This sequence comes from Spilogale gracilis, assembly GCA_004023965.1. Classification (NCBI taxonomy): domain Eukaryota; kingdom Metazoa; phylum Chordata; class Mammalia; order Carnivora; family Mephitidae; genus Spilogale; species Spilogale gracilis. The sequence goes on from PITA01025786.1 coordinate 15,490, forward strand.
GGTTGTGTGACTGGTTTCCTCACCTATAAGATGGTGAGGGATGTTGCAGGCTCAGAGGAAATCACATGTGTGGAGACTCTGGCCCAGCCAGGCCTGAGGTGTCAGAGACCGAGCCCTAGCCCCCCAGCCTCCTGGGCTGTCCCATGGCAGTGTGCTCAGGCTAAAGGGGACAGTGCTTGCCTTTTCCAGCCTGTTTCCCCAACTAGAGTAAGTGCCATGCCCCAGAGTCCAACCACAGCCTCCAAAAATTCCAAGCAGCATCCCCCTGCCTGGATATCAAGCACCCCCATATATCACCAAGAGACACAGCTAGTCATTTGAGCCTCCAAAAAGATGGCTGCTGTTGCTTAGATTCCATCTCCAGCTTTCTTTTTTAAAGCACAGTTAATTTTGCTTTGCAAATGTGTGAGCCCTTGGGGCGCCTGGGTGGCTCAGTTGGTTAAGCAACTGCCTTCGGCTCAGGTCATGACCCCGGAGGCCCGGGATTGAGTCCCACATCAGGCTCCCTGTTCTGTGGGAAGCCTGCTTCTCCCTCTCTCACTCCCCCTGCTTGTGTTCCCTCTCTGGCTGTGTTTCTCTCTGTCAAATAAATAAAATATTAAAAAAAAAAAGTGTGAGCCCTTGAGGTTAATTAGATCAACTGTGGAATGTTCCAGAGAGAGAGAGAGAGAGAGAGATAACCCTGAGCCTTACAGAAACATATTCCTGGATTCATACCTTTGCATTCTTCCACACAATCATGAAATGGGCGATTGAGTCATCTTAGAGATGGAGAAACTGAGGCTCAAGGGAAGGTGCTGGGAGGCAGAGCAGGGAGACATCCAAGCATCCTCACTTCTGGACTTCTTCCCCGACACTCATCTCACACCCATATTCACCCAGGACTTGTCTAGGAGGGCTCCCTGCAGAACTCGTTACCTCCCTATGCGGTGTCGCCAGGCTAGGCCGTGACTGTGGGAGTTGATCTTGGAGTTCAGCCAGGCCTGGAGTGACATCTTGTCTCCGTGCATATGTTTGCATGCACCCAGGTCGCCCCGGAGGCATAGCTGTCTCGTGCATAGAATGGGGCTGGGTTCCTAATGTCGGCCTCACAGAACTGCAGGCAGGATTAGACGTGACAGAAAAAGCACGTTGATGGGAACACAGAAACATTCCTGCTTTCCTCCTCTCTCCCTCACCTGTTCAGCTCAAAAAGAAAATTTTTAAAAATTGTTTTTTAAAGTTAGGGTTTTTTTTGGTCTGTGTTTGTTTGCTCATTCATTCTTGATCGCCGAACCCCCACGGCGTGTGAGACCGGCCACTGACCCAGGACCCGGGAGGCAGGTGGCAGGAGGTGGCTGGTTCTGCCCCTTCGTGGCCGCATGGCTTTGTGTGCAGTTTGTCTTTCCTCTTGTAGATTTGTTCTCAGGCCCCGGTTATTCACCAGAGAGCAGTAAATACACAGTCCTTGTCCCCAGGAGGCTAAATGCAAAGGAAAAACAAGGCGCCAGAATGAGGCGGTGCCCACAGTGCAGGGAGAGGGTGGGAGGGCCAGTGCCGAGGACGGACCCCGTCTGGGAGGAGCAAGGGGCAGTGGACGCTTCCTGAATGGCCATCGACACTGGGGCCTGCCCCTGGCAGTACCATCTGAACCACTGCCCTGGGAAATCCCAGTTGCTGGGACCCGGTGACGAGGGCTGTCAGGAGCGAGAACCAATGTGATTATTGAGTGCGAACACCACTGTCCCTGGGCAGGCTGCGGAGGCGCCGTTGGAGGGTTCCCACGGGATGGACGCACGCTCAGCGGGTACCTCACTGAGCGGCAACCAAGGCGTGGCTTGGCGCCTCACAAGATGTCAAACAAAATCAATAAAATGGGCACGCCCTTCTGGCCTTGACCAGCCCGTCAGCCTCACGCTGCCCCCACGCAGAGATGGGGGCCCTGTCCTGGCTTCTCACAGGTTTTCTTCCGCCCTGACTGCCTGCACATCCTGTCTTTACCCAAGCGACCTGCTTCTGTCTGCTTAGCCATCTGGCTACACATTAGCGTGAGTCAACCTGGGACCCTTGTAAAATATACTGACTGCCAAGGCCCCAGCACAGAACAATGAAACCAGAACCTTTGTAGGTGGGGCCTGGGAGCCCAGACTTCCCCAAATGATTCTGAAGTGCAGCCAGGAATGAGCCACGAGACCATTTTTAGCAGTGTAGGGGGCCAAACTGAAGGCCCATTCCTCCAGGAAGTCTTCCTGAACGTACCCTGTGCGGGTGACTCTCCTTCTCTGAGTACCTTTGAGCCACGTGAGGAGCAGTGACGGGGTACTGGTGGCAGCCTGCTTTGTGTCCGATGGTAGATAACAAGACGAACCCCCACTTTGCCCCTCACTAGCTGTACATCCTGGTTGCTCCCCAGACTCTCTGAGACTTAGCTTTCTCATCTACAGAATGGGCATGAACAACAGTACGTAGCTCACAGGTTGGTATAAGTCATTCCCACTGATGGATTGCAACCTCCAGTGCTCTCCCAGTCCGAGTCCTCTATTTCTAAAACTATAGGTTCCCACAAGCCCAGCATGTGACCCAGTTCCCACAGACCTCCTTCCTTGTCTCCATCCACATTCTCATCGTGCATGCTGGGAGCTGCCCCTTGGCAAGACAGATCCTTCCTCCCACAGCCTTCCAGGACTCCTGAGCCTCCTAGTCTGCCCTTGTAGGGGGCTGTGAGAAACAAGGGGGAGCAGAAAAGCACGCACAGAGGTAGGGTTTCCCTTTCCTTAGGATCTATTCTAGCCAGACAGGCAGAGCCTGCCCTGGCTGTGAGCGGCAAGCGGGGAGGGGGCGAACTTGACATCACGCAGGACTTGTACTGTTCAGAAAGGACTTCCACAGGTTATAAAAAGGGATCCTTGTGAGGTGAGTTCTTCTCTCCATCCGCCAGACAGAGACTTGCCGAAGGTCATGGTTAGCAAGTTCTAGGGCTAGAGCTGAGAGTGCCAAGAAATTGGGATCAGTATAAATGTCCAAAAATGAGGAAATTGTTAAATTCATTAAGTACATCCATATCATGGAATACTACACAACTATTAAGTCATGTCTTCCGATGATTTTAATGATGTGGGGAAAGGTTCACAGTAAGTTCAACGGGAAAAGCAGGACCTAGGGTTTGCTCTCCACTCAGCGGTATAGATGTGTTTCCTGGCATATACACAAATGCAGATCACGCGTAGATTTGCAACGGTACCAGAAATCCTACTAAGTCGCTCCTGGTTCTCCTCGCGCATCAGGCCCCGCTTGCCAGTCCCGCTCTGTCTGGGGTCTCATATGTGAAAGTGCATGAGCGGAGCCTGCCCACCACGTGTCTAGCTCGGAGCGTGTCTGGGAATGTCATTTTTGTGGAAAATGACACTGAGGGGAAGAGTAATCGGGACACTGCCACTGGATGGTGTTTATAAAGTTTTTATTTTCTGTTTTCTTAAAAATAACATTTGATTTCCTTTATGCATGTGTGGAGTGTACTTGTTTCCTTAGGCTGAGTAATAGGCAGATAAAGACAACACGAGGCGGGGTCCCCAAGTGGAGGGGGCTGCTGGGGGCACGGGGGAACGGGACAGGGCAGGGTGACTCACGGGACGCTTGAGTGCCCATCAATGCACATACACGGTCTAACGCTTTGTTTTTCGATTTTTTTTAAGACATCTAAAATTACTGAGAGATACGATTTCAGCACTGAAATATACAGACGGAAATCCAAGCACTTGAACACAATTCTTAACTCTAAGCTCAGTCATTGCACATCACACAATTGAAGTAGGCTTCAGGCTATGAAGCAGTTTGCTCTGCTTGGGACTTCCTTGGGATGTCTCGAGTCTCCTTCTATACCCCCGGTGCCTCTTCCCTTTGGCCCCCGGCAGCCCACAGCCTCATGACGATGGCGCTGGGTGCCCGCAGACTAAGTCATCCATCCTCCCCAAGGGCTGAGGTGAGGCTTTGGTGAAAGGGAGGGTTCCCATGGGGGTCCCAACGGACCCCACCCACTCAGAGGTGAAGTTGGACGCAGACAGAGCTCATGGAAGGTGCAGGGGTGGCCACTAACACCAGCTGGGCTGGCGTGGGGAAGGAAGTGTGACCACTGACCACCTGCGGTCACAGCACCAGTGGGACAGTAAGGGGCCGTCATGATGTCCCACGGTGCACTCATCAGCTTCACCTTCCACTTCCTCCTCCCTGAGCTCGAATGCCCTGCCTCCTTCCCCATCACCCTGAACCTCTGAGTGGTCTCTCAAGGCACATTTGTTCTCTCCAACGCCAACTCCCCCATCTTAGACATACCACCTCTCCCAGCACCCATGGGTGAGGAGGCCTCGGGCAGCCAAGGGCAGCTCTGAGACCGGGCAAGAAACTGCTCTTCAAATTTGGTTGAGCTCTTTTCAACAGAGCCCTAATTCCACTGCCTGCCTAGAGCTGGGGAGAGAGGCTATCACATAGAGGGACATGGGAGGAGCTGGGTGATAGGCAGCTTGGTCAAGGGCATGAATCGGAGGAGCCGAGGAGGGCCCATCCTGCAACCTTGCACATGAGAAAGCCTGCAGCTTGTCTGACAAGAAGTCCCCGGAAGGCTGTCAGTCCCCTGGGAACAAGCCGCTTTGTCTACCTCCGGGCGGAGGGGGCTCAGTCTCAGAGAGTGGGGTGAAAGCAGGGTGGGGGCTTCAGAGACAGGACAAGGCTGGACCCCTGAGTCCCACCAAGGTCTAGATCACTGCCTTTTGCTTTCTTTCTACAACATATTTACAAGGTCATAAGAAACGTGCACAACCAGAAGACCCAGAGAACAGAGAGAGCTTGTGCCCCAGGAGGAGAGGGCAACAGTGAGAGAGGGGCGCCCCTTCCTCTAGCCCCCCGACCCCGGAACACCCCAGCCTCCTCAACAGCCGCTCCCAGTGACAGGTCCAGAAGCCTCAGCTGGGGGAAGAGACAGACACACTCCAATTCTAGTGAGAGGGGGAAGCTTTAGGAAGCTTCAAGTAGCTCGGTGGCTGCTCAGAGGCAGAGGGCGCTTCCCTGAACTGAGCCAAGGCCAGAGGGCGAAGGTGGACGGGCAGGGAGGGCTGGGGGGGCAGGAGACAGGACGTTGGGGGGTCTGGGGCAGCGCGACACCCTAACCTGTGCTGTAGTGCTGCGGGATGAGAAGCGGCTCATGGGCTAGCTGCGGGTTCGCTATTTTCCCCAGGACGGGACTGGGAAGATGTTGACTCTGGGTGCAGTCAAAGGGGCAGACGGGGTGAGCTTCCTCCATAGGGTCCAACAGACTCAGCGGATGCTGCCGAAGCCGGGGAGGCGCGGGCTGGAGCCCTGTCCAGGCAGCCCCGCCCCGGGGGTCCCCCCACAGGCAGCCCTCCTCACACCCCAGGCTCTCACACACATTCACACACATACAGCCGCTCACACACTCACACACACACTCACACACAAACACACACACAGAAGGAGAGCAGAGGCCCAGGTCCAGGTTAGAAATTCTTTGCCCAAAGCGTTAAGGAATTTGCTTCAACAGGGAGAGTGGGAGAGAGTCAAAAGAAAACAAAAAGAAACCCAAAATAGGGGGCCCGGTCCCACCCTTCCTGACTCCCACCTGGTAAGGAGATTTGGAGGAACAGCAAGGTTGGGCTCCAGTCCTGTCCTGCCCCCTCTGACTTCATAACTCCTGAACACTTGGGACCCTGGAGAAGCCCTCCCATACAGCAGCCCCTGAGGGTCGGGGGAAGATCCCGTGCCCGCAGGGGAGGGGGCGGAAGTGGGCCTGGTGCCACCCTCTGGAGGAGAGATGTAGAAAGGTCACGGGAAGTGGAGCTTTTCACTGCTGCTTCTTCCCCAAGTCTCAGGAAGGTTCTGGATGGGAGAGGCTGTGCATGCACACAGCCCGCCCCCTGGCTGGCACCCAGCCTCTTCACCTGCGGCCTGATCCTCAGGCTCCCAACATGGACCAGAGGGCCGAGGGCCTTGCAGCAGCCTCACGGGGCCAGGCGGAACCCATCTGCATAGCCTCTGTTTGGGGGCTGCTTCCAGAGAACAGTCCGGACCGGGTCCCCACCCGAGGCCCACGGGAAGGGGCCGGGCTGTTCAAGGGTCTGCACTCAGGGCTACGCAGCCTCCGCTCCTAGGAGCTCCTGCCAGACCTGCAAAGGCAGACCCTTCCTTCCTCCTCCCTCGGCTCCAGCCCCTCCCCAAGCCTTTCAGCTTGGCCAACCTTGCTCACACGGGCTCGGGTTAGGGCAGCAGAGCTTAGTGCTGAGTCTAGCGCTGGGGAGCCCAGCACAGGGAAAGGGCTCAGTGCAGTGGGCATCCCAGCCCATGTCATCAGAGGCCGGCAGGGTGTCCCAGCCACACTGGCCCGGCCCCAGCAGGAAGGACTTCAGCCAGCCGGCAGCTCCTGAGTTGTCTCCCCTCTGCAGTGGGGACACTTTTTAGGGGGCGGGAGAGAGCAGGCAAGGGCAGGAGAAAGCAGGGCTGGGTGAGCCGAGGATAGCAGCCCAGACAAGAAGCCCCAGTCAGAGCAACCCAAGGGTGTCAGGACAGGCCTGGAGTGCGCCTGGGGATGTGGCAGGGGGCATTCATTCCATCAGGTTTGACCTTGTGGGGGGTGGATGTGTGTACTTGAAAACCAGTAAGAAATGGAAAGCGAACAATACGGAGGTCTTTGGAGCAGTGTGGACCGAGGACACATTTGTTAGCACATGCCACACTCACACACGTTCACACGCCCGGCCGCACCGGCCTCACGCGGGCCATGCACTCTCACACATCCAGGCGTCCCCGCTGGAGGCAGGGTCCATCCAGCTGGATCTTCTGGATCCACGTGTAAGCTGCCCGCTTCTGTCCAGGTCTCTGCTGGCCCGTCTCCCCGGCCCGCCACGGCTCCCCGGGGGCCATCTACCAGATGTAGCCACCGTCGTCCGCCTCGCCTGCCTCGCCCTCCTCCTCCTCAGCCTCCTCGCCTGCTTCCTCTGTCTCCTTCTCCTCCTCGTCCTCCCAGCCGACACCACTCCCAAAGTCCCCTGAGAAGCCCACGATGTCGTCTGCGAGGGGAACAAGCCAGGGGGCAGGTTAGGGCCCCGCTGGCCGCCTCTCATCCCCGCCAGCAGGACGCACCAAGCCCGGCCCGCCATGAGCCCTCCCAGTGCAGGTCACGGGGTGCGAGGGGTGCCCTTACCGCAGTCGGGGCTGCCGTGCGTGCGCGTGCCTGTCAGTTCCAGGCCTAGCTGGTCCACACACCAGCAGTCGCCGCTGCCCTGGTCACACTGCATCTTCCGGTAGTAGCCGTCCTCGTCACAGCTCGGGATGAAGATTCCTGAACGCGACAGGACCCAGCAGGGTCAGAGTAGGCGCCCTGGGGCGTGAGCGCTTCGGAGAAGTGGTCCCAGAGCCTGGGCCATGAGCCAGGATCCCCACCCCACCGGAAGTGGGGGGTCCAGGGTGGGACACTAGCATTTCTTCTGCCTCGATTGCCTGCAGCTGGAAATCCCTGCCCCCCTGATGTCATTATTTCCAGCACCCTGGCTCCTGGGGCCACTCCTGGGGCCTGGCTGTCCTCTGTCACAGGGCCGAGGCTTCTCCTCTCAGCCCCAGCGCCCACCCTGGAACACCCCCTCTGCACACCCGGCATACTTCTGAGAGCACCGACCCAGACAGAGACTCTGCCCCTTTGGGGAGGCGGGTGACACACATGGAAATGACTACTCCAGGAACCACTGCGCAGTCCCCTGAGGCCCGGGGAGTACGCCCAGGGAGCGCAGACCCGAGAGGACTGCTTCCAGGAGGGAAGAGCATGGCTTCCTGGAAGAAAGAGCACGGACGCCCATCCCCAAAGGCCCCTGGGCTCTGGGTCAACAAGGCTCTGCAAGGTGGTTCTGCCATTGGGTCCCCCGTGTGCTGGTCTTATGGGCCCAGTTAAATACCACGCTGCTCTCAAGTCGCTACAAGGCCCCCGTGGATCTGCCTCGTGGCCCTCTGTCCCCTCAGCCACCACGACCCAGCCACATGGGCTCTTTCGTTCTGTTTCCCAAGAACCTCGAGCTTTCTCCCGCCTTTGGCGAGCTCATTCTCACCTC
>PITA01025787.1:7646-23878 GCA_004023965.1 Spilogale gracilis
TGGAACCACAAACCTCTGAAGATTCTAGTCATACTTACCCCCTGTCTTCTTTCATCTCCAGCGCCACCCCCCTCCAACCTCCATCACATTCCAGTGCTACTCAGGGCTTAACTCCTAGAAGGATAAATATTATTTTTTTAAGTAGGCTCCCGGTGGGTGTTGAACTCAGGACCCTGAGATCAAGAGTGGAATGCTTAACCAGCTGAGCCACCCATGCATTCCAGAGGGACAAATATTATTACTCTATTATTGCCTATCCTGGTCCAAAAAGCGGGGGAAAAGCGGGAAGCCAAACTAAAGAGTCCAGCAATATCTTCTTCAAACCTAGAATTTCCACCTGGAAACTGAACATTTCTATATATTTGAAGAAAATCTTGGCCCTAATTGTGACATCTAAAGAACTGAGACTAGTCATTTTTCATTAAGAATGGGGAAATACAATGGAAGAGGAAGAGAAATCCTGAAAGGAGGCGGGCGTGCAAGTAGGTGGAGTGGAGAAAGGAAATGATCAAAAAGAAGTAGAGAGGCAAGGAAGGATGAAGGGCCGAATTAAACTACAAAAGAAAATTATAAACAAGTTTCATGGAGACAAGCCATTTCTCTTCCTGCAAATATCTGGGGGAGGGAGGGTAAAGTTAACTTTTTCCTGAAATTGTCTTTGGAGGGTGATGAGATTTTTTAAATAAGATTTTTAATGATACCAAACTTCCTTTTCAAATTAGAAAAAAATCTAATGGTTAGAAAATATGCTTAATTTTCTTTTGTTTTTTTTTTCTCTCTCTTTTTTTTTAATGAGAAGCTGTCTCATTGGCTTTCATCTGGAAAATCGCTTGAAATTGGCAGTGACCTCCCCTCCCCTTTTCTTTTTTTTCTTTTTTTTTAAGTAGCTACACGAAAAAAGTGTCCAGCCCCGTCGAAAAACCTCGTGGCAACCGCCGGATGCTCCAAAGTCAAGATCCTCCGCAGACAGGAAATGCCTTTGCCAGCTCCAAGGTCTCCTCCCCGCAGCCCTCTCCATTGTCTGCAGAGATTTGTATACATCAGACTGAAGAGCTACAGCGAATCAAAGAGCTACCTTAAAAGAAGGGAGTCAGTCTGGGCTTTTTAGTTTTTCTAGCTAACACTTGGTGCCCTCTGTATCCCAGGTATGACGCTTGCTCTCAGGTGAGCAGCCCACCTCTCTAGGAACTGAGCTGAGAATTCGCATTTCCCAAGAGAGCCGGAGAAAGCCAACCAGCAAGAAAGCCATTCTTCCAGCCCCGCTCTTACCCACGAGGGTAAAATTCCTGATACTGGGGTCCCCTCAGCGGGATCTGAAGGGGTAGCTGCAGTTCTGAAAACCCTGGATCTCAGATATTTTGGTGGGTGGTAGGAATCTCCAAAGTGCTTGTTATTTGGATTTAACAACAATACCAAAAAATGTACCAAGGGTCATAATTCGATTAGATAAATACAGAATCCAGCTGGAATCTGAGGAAACCCAAAGTGAAGGAAAGGAAATGTTGGGACAACATCCGACTATTTTTACTACAAGATGTCAAACTCCTAACCACTTAGAAGCATCCTGGGTGACTGGTTCTCCACATTCTGTCCCATGTTGTCAGGAATCACAAAAGTCTCACCTCCACTCACAGAGTTAAAGGATCATTGATTATTAGATTCTGAAGAAAAGTCAAAAGGGTTAACTTTTGAGCTTGAGTTCCACAAAGCAATATAACTAGAAAGGGAATTTGGTAAGGGCGAAATTGGATTTTGCCCTGTCAAAGTCCAAATACATTTTCTTGAATCTCTGCCCTGCCTCCATTAAGTAAAATGAATATTCACAGCAATGAAACCACCAAAGGAAAAAAAAAATGTTGTCAGAGATGTTGAAAGAGAATAGGTACTTTCACTATCAGAGATGGTTTCCTCTTTTCCCACAAGATGTTTTATCAGCTTTCACCCTGAGAAAACCATAAAAAGTAAGAAAAAGAAACCTTATGCAACAGTTCTCTAAATAAAATACTACACGCAGGCTAGTCATCCCTAAAAGTGATGTTGTTTAAAGAGTCAAAGTACATCATCCAACAAAATCAATATCCTATTAAGTTAGAAAGGGTTCTGAATATCAAAGACCAACGAACTGAATAACTTAAAGTATAAGTACATGACCCAGGGGATTAATCACACACTGTCATGGTGAAATTAGGGCAATTCTTCCAATCATTAACGTTTTGCTTACAAAAATGTGCTTTTCTGTTTGTCTTTCTGCTAAATGATAACCGTTTTCAAGTTGAATCTCCTGATAAAAAGAGTTAAAAACAAGACAGGAGTTGTGCTGTAAAGGTCATACATGCTGCTTCAACATAAAATAGCCAAAAGACAAACAAATGAAAAAAATACCTGGATTGTAGGAAGAATTTGTAAATATCCATTGGCAATCTGCAATGGGGCATTTTGAAAACAGTTAATGCCAACGCGTACCCTGAGAATACCATACTTCTCCAGTGAACACACTCTTGATTCTTAAGACTATGTTTAGATTCTGAATATGAGCAACTTGAAGAGGGTTAAGAATAGCTTTAAACTAGATAACATCCTGGATTCAAGAAACTGTCTACTTTAAAACAAGATTTCACCCTTCAACTTTTCTAGTGTCAATCAATACATAAGCCTGTATTTCTGGGCCTGATGATCATGATACAGTTATTCCCAAGAATAAACATTAACTAGAGGTTATCTCCAGGAGCAAAACACACAAACTGATTTCAGGATTGCTTTAATTCAATATTAGGCCCACAAGCCTTCCATTCTCCAAAAGTCTGATACAGATGGTCCCATTTTCAAACAAGACTGATACGACCCTTGAAACTTAGACATAACCTAACAGGCAGGGTCTGGGAGTTTGGAGCCTGCAGCTGATGGGGAGACCCTCCAACTGAAGTTCTACTTTGGGCTTCAACACCAAGAGGACACAGAGAATAGGGGGAATCATAAAGATAGAGTTTGAACTGAGTGGGGAATTTGGGGGCTGGAAAGATCACATGGATCAACTAGACCATCTCCATTCCACCGATGAGAGAACCGAGGCCAAGAACTAAAACTCCAACCCAAATTATTAAACTTCCAGGCCTGTTCACACCTCTCTGCTTAAGGACTTGGTATTAATTTTCTCAGAAATTTAAATTTACAGGCAAATCCAGGGACCTTCTTGTAATCTAAGAAGGCAGGCTGTTAACGGCTCCCTAAAAGCAATAACCTTTTCATTGTCTTCACTAGAGTGCCCACGCCTGGGGAACCATAGCCCTGGTCAACCACCCAAGGAGCAGAGTCCTTCCTTCAGGTGCCCTCAGTTGGGAGGCACCCACCGCCACAACCAACTAGAGGCCTTCATGGAGGCCCAGACTAGAGGAAGGTTTCTGGACCTCTCCCCCAACAGTACTGAGATATCATTTTCCTGGATTGCCAGAGACCTGATGGTTCCACTAGGCAAGTCGCTGGAAGCAGTCCCTGGGCCAGTCAGAAACCTCAGGCCATCTTTCCTCAGCTCCACATGCCCCCTTACCTGGCACTGCCATTCTCCCCTCTCACAGTAGCCCTTCCTCGGCCCTGCCAGGGTCCTACAGCAGACTCTGGCTCCCACCGATCTAGATGCCCCCCCTTCCCTCTTTCTCCATTTCGTTCCTCCCTGCCTCTTGCTTCCACACTGGGAGGAGTTACTGGAAGAAGGGAAGTAGGTAAGAGGGGAGTGAGGGAGTATACGGGCCCCACCTGCTTCTACTCGAGGAGCACCTTAGAAAGGAGGTTCACAAAGGACCGTCCTCCTACCAGCAGTTTTGACATCACCTGAGCACGTGTTGAAGGGCAAATTCCCAGTCCCACCCCAGACCTACCAAATCAAAAACGGTTGGCCAAGAGTTTCAAGCAGCTCTGCGGGTGCTTCTGAAACTCGCAGAAACTCGAGACCTGAGCTCTGGGCACAAACTTCCGCCCCGCTCTTGCCCTGCTGGCTACCCCCTCACCCCCTCCGCGGACCCCCCTACCCGGGCTCGGCCGCCAAGGGATGACGCAGTGTTGACTCAGGCTGGTCAAGGACTGCGGCCGGGACAGCCTGGGAGCCGAGACGAATCGATGGGGTTCGGCGGCCCCGGCGCTCCCCGGCCCAGCCTGCCTCCACCTGCGTTTTTCCAGCCACCCGGCTCGCGGGGGTCTCACTCCCGCCGCGCTCGAGTTCCGCGGGCGGGAACCTCCCCCTGTCCCGACGCACAAACGTCGAACCACGCTCCCCGCCCCCAGCTCCCCACCCCCTGGAGGGAAAGTCCCAAAACTACTTCCCCGAGCCCACCCGCCTGCAGCCAGGCGCCCCGCCCCCAGACCAGCGCCCCGCCCCCAGACCAGCGCCCCGCCGGACCCAGAGGCCCTGGAAGGAAAGGTAAGAGGTGTGCATTTGTTTCACTGGAAGAATGCAAGGTCCCTCGAGGTCAGTCGTCCCATCCTTGGGTTTATTTTATACACAAATTACTCATTTAAAAAAACAACATCATTTTGCTCATTTTTTTTTACAGTGAACAATTATATATACACACATTATAAACAGCTTGATATAAAACACAGTATCTACAGTCTACTTACATTTAATTAACCTGCTACTTCTAGTTCATCTGTGATTAATTTTAGTCACCGATGAGTCAGTTTCTCTGCTTGAACCGCACTGTACTATTCCCTTAACACCTTGGTCATATAAGGTACTTAGTGATAGTGCAAAACAAGCATTTAAGATTCTTGTCAACTATATCTCTCTGACAAAAAGAACAGACACATCCCCGAGACAGGAGCTCTGAGATCATATTGGATTTAAGGCAGTATAAGAACATAATATAAAACTAAGTAAAGTTTCCTTTTAAAATATCCTAACGCTGCCTGAAAGGTGGGCCCCCTTACCAAGGCATACCTCTGGATCTGGGGCACCCTTTTGCTTTTCCATTAAGTGGGATGTACATACAGATTAAAAAGCCATTCAAGATCTTATTAAAATCTTTAGTTATAACTTAAAATTTTAACAAAAAGGTTCAAAAATATTTTTATAAATAAAAAAATTTTTTACTTTTTAAAAAGGGGAGTAGATTTAACCAGTGAAGAGTCCCTTCATGATATAACCTACAATCAGTATATAAACCATTTAAGTCAAAATTAAGGTTTAAATGTAAGTTTGCTGCTTAGCCAGTGCACCAAATATTCTAGGTTTCCAGAATACTAGAAAATCGATTCCCTTTCTCATAGTTTTCCAGTATGTCTATGGAGATTTTCTGTAGCAAATGTTATTCCCAAGTCCAGTTTTCTGAATGTGCCAATGTTAGTGGTCATCATCCAGCATTAAAATAGCCTTTATCGCCCTCAATGTCCACTTCCTGATCAGAATCCTCTGAAATCTCTGATTCAAGGTCTTCCTGGGAGGCGGGGGAAGGTGAACATTGAGAGTTATCCAAAGCCCCTTTATTCTGCTCACTGGGCAAGTCTTGCCTCTGGTCACAGGGATTGTCCAAACTTTCCAGTTCTTCTTTTTTATTGCTTTGCGGGTTTTCCTGAATGAAAGGCATGAAAAATGGAAATTAGTAGGCTTGTGAAATATGGAGACATAAGACATAGAAACCAAAATACGTTTTCATTCTCTATCATCTTTAACACTTTCAGTTTATTGCTATAAACTTTTTATTCAGAAAATATATACTTGGGTTTCTTTCTCATTTTAGAAGAAAAGTGCCTGTCACATCAAAGAAAAATTCTTCTCTTGGCAGATAACAAGAACCAGTCACAAATGTAACTAAATGTATTGTGTCAAATGAACACTTAGCTCCAGCCCATACTCAGGGTGTCAAGATTCTTAAAAGTTTAGAGGAGGGAGAAATTATATCACTACAGGTACACACTATCTTCATTATTTAAGTATTTTTAAACTTTGCAGATTAACAGGTCTTCCAGGCATTTAAAAAATATGAACACTAAGTAGTGAATTAAGAGAAAGTTTCAAGATTATTAGATTGAATCCTTTTTCATCCATTTTCAGGAGTAAATTTATAAACTTATAAATATGCTTAACGAGTTACATAATCATGGCAAAGGTAAAAATGCAGAACTGAAGAATGCTGCCATCTCTAAAGAGAGGAAATTAACTACAATTTACTTAAAATCCAAGGGAAATTTCTGGAAAATATATTCCCATATTACAAAGGAACCACTTTTTTTTTTTTTTTTAAGGCTTCATTTGAGATAGAGAGAATATGCACAAGCAGGGGGAGTGGGAGAGGGAGAAGCAGACTCTCTGCTGAACAGGGAGCCCAGTGCAGGGCCCCATCCCAGGACTCTGACATCATAACCAGAGCCCAAGGCAGACACTTAACCAACTGAGGCACCCTGGCACCCCAGGAACCACTATTTTAAAACCCCTGGTAAACTGCAGTGAAGCCTTTGACCAAGAACTAAATAAGTGAGTGAATTTTTAATCCTGTTTGTCTAAAACAGATCTAAACACTACAAAGAAATATGATATATTCCTAAGGGTATTTTAAAAGCAAGACTATAGAATAATACATTCAACCAGGCTTGCAATTAAATAACAAATAGATGCACAAGGTCAGAGATTGAGAGGGAATCTACAAATTTTTAAATCATGTTAGAATAATGTATTATGGGAAATTTATTTTTCTGTCTCAAAGTGCTCTTTGTGACACCATCTTATTTCTAATGAAAAAGTTATGATCGTTAAATTTAAAAATGCACACTGCTTTCAATTTTCCCACTCATATTATTGTTTTCAAAAATATTTTGTTCTAAATTCTAATATACACTAGCAAATGAACAATTGTCAGATAACTTTGAAGAAGACACCCACATTGGAACATCAAAAGCAGATCTTTAGCTTTAAGTCAATAGAGGTTTTTCAAAAACTGAATTAGCCTTTACTTTTTATCACATCTTGCGTAACAAGGTCATTGGAAAAAAGACTGTTAGTAACTTTAAGCTAGTTTCCAAATAGGCTTGTATATTCTCTTATGTATCTTATATTCATTTTAAGAGCTGGCATTAGATGGGAAATAATTTTAAACTCTTTGATACTTAATTCTTAAAAAAAAAAAACAGTGTAAACAAGACTTAGGGGTGTTTATTTCCTTATATTTACCCTCGAGCTCTGCCTGGTTTTATTATGGCTGTGTAAATAAAAGAAACAATTTTCTCCCAAAGATAACTGCTTAAGTCATTTACTGTCAATTACTTTATCTTTCCTGCGTTAATTAGATAAACAACATATGGGGTTTATAAAACAATTAGCCCGGAGTTTTACCAGCCAGTGTGTGAAAACCCAAGCATAATTGATATAGGAACTGCATTAGGTGCTTTTAGCATTACTGCCACCTGAGTAACTCATCCTGAATTTCAGCAGGACTATTTGCCTTTTTAATCAAGGTGAAGAGGTTAAATAGTCTCTTAAATGACTTTTGCATACAACCCATAACAGGCCTCGCATTGAGATAACATGATAAAAATATTTATTTCCCTAGAAACAGAGCCATGTCGATACCTGTTTCAGTCTTCTCCATTTAGCGCGTCGATTCTGAAACCAGGTTTTAACCTACGGGAAAGAGAGAAAAAATACGTGCTACGAACCCACGAACTCCGTGGGGCATCACGAAGAAGCTGATGGGCCACTGCGGAGCCGGCTGGAGTTCTGGGCGTTAGCGCGACGGGGCACGCCCGAGCGCAGGAGCGCACGGTTGGGGACACCTCGGCCTTCCGCCCCGCGCCCCCCGCCCCAGGCATCTGCCCCGAGCCGGAGGCGCGCTCACCTGTCTCTCGCTGAGCTGCAGCATCTTGGCCAGGCGCTTCCTCTCGGGCGGAGAGAGGTATTTCTGGGTCTCAAACTTCTTCTCCAGCTCTATGGTTTGGTCATTGGAGAACCTCACCTGGCCGCCTTTCCTTTTATGCAGAGGCCTCTGCAAGAAAGGGCTCCAGAGCAGGGGTTTGCCTGCAGGCAGCGATAGCTGCGGTTAGGGACGGCCCTGGAGCGGCCAGGCCCAGGGGGTGACAAGGGGGAGTAAGGGACGCAGGATACTCAGCCAGACATGTTCACATACACCCATCCACAAGGACCCACTACATTCCCACCAAGACACAGGCATACCCAGGGGCAGACACACCCGTAAGCACACACACCCACACTGCATAGTCACGGAGACCACCCTGACACACTCACGGGCGCACACAAACAGCCCTCACACCCACAGCTGACTTCAAAAGCACAAATCTTTGGAGCCCCAAGACAACAGCCACTATAAATCGAGCCTAAAATACCACCACACTCTTTAACAAGTCACTCTCAAATTTATACGCAACTTTTTGCACCTCTAGGCCCTCTCCCTTGGTGAGCTGCACTTTCCAAAGACCCGAGTGTGTGTGTCTTGGGGAGGACCCGGGCTGTTCCACTCCCCAAGGCGTTCCGGCCAGGCGCCACCGGCGGGAGCCTGCCCGGGAGGCCTTCGGGCCCGGGCGCCGACGTGAGGTCGTCCGTGAAGCTTCCAATCCTGGTTCCAGGGCGCTGCGGCCTCCTCTGATTTCACACCCGGCGGCGGGGGCGGCCAGTTAAAGCTACCCCGTGGGCTATGGCAACATTTCCGTCAATGTGTTTCCTGTTGGTCTATCTCGAAAAGCCCTTTGCTTCCTCCTGCGCCCTCCCAGCAGTAACCCAAGGAAACACGGGGCGCGCTCTGTGAAAACGTTCGTCCCGGGCCCAGCCCGGCTGAGGGTCCGGCTCCCGTCCCAGTAGGCTAGCAGAGCCACGCCGGGGCCGCTGCACCAAACCCTCGAAGCTGGAATCAATAGACAGTAACTTTAACCAAAAGAAAAAAAAAAAAAAAAGAGCTAAAATATAATCCCCTTCAAATCTTAACGATGAGAAAGGAGGGCGGAGGGCTGAGCTAGAGGCCGCGTCATTAACATGAAGGCATTAAAATGTTAGTTTGTCTTAGGGGCCCCAGAGAAACTGCCAATAGCAGAGAGTAAATTTAAAACCCTGGTGGCCCAAGGCAAAGAGCCCCATTTCTTTATCTCCCCCTCCTCCGGGGGGCTTCAGATGCCAGAGCCGCCAAGGGCCACCCAGAGGGCGGGTCACCTTCGGCTTATTTCTTAGGCTGCGCTCTGAGAGGGCAAGCCCCGCGAATACCATATGCCCTAGGTGTCCTGGCTGCCTTTCCTACTCCAAAGCCGTCTGTCAGTCCGTCCGTCCATCGGTCTGTAGGCCTGCCCCCAAACACTTTGAAAGCTGGCATTGTTGGGGTTTTTTTTCCAGATTTTGCTTACGTCAGGCTTCAGACTAGTGCAAAACAGCCGGGGGGGGGGTAAAAAAGGAAGCAACTGGTTATTTTAGCTGCCATAAAGTCACATCCCACACAGAGGAAATGAACAATATCAGAAAAACGGATCCCGGCTATCAGAAGTCGAGTGTTTCCTGAATTTGTCTGTATTGAGGATGTCGATAAAATAATCAGCAGCGTGCACTACTCCGGGGGAAGGGTCTGCTTCATGCAGCCAGGAAAACACTTAACAGCTTCTGAAACCAGATTTACTCCTATCGAGAACTCAAGATTTCCTGTATGAACGGAAAGGGTCAGGCTCTTTCACTGCACAAGCTTGTTGAACCAGGTCCAGCATCGTAACCACCGGGGCCCAGCAGCTATCCCTGCCCCGCAAAGCCGGTCCGGGGTGCCTTGGCACTCCCTTCCCCGGCCCTCCAACTAAGGGGACCCCACCCCGAGCGACGCGCGCGCCCCGGGGCTGCCTTGGGCCGCCAGCCCCTGAGGCAGTGCCAGAGGTCTCACCCAGGCCCGCGCGCCCCGACGCCTGCAAGGTGCAGGAAAACCAATCTGAGTCACTGTGCGGTCAGCCCCCGGCCGCGCGCCACTGGGGCCCGCGCCTTCAGTCTCCGCGCGCGCCCGTGAGCCGCTTTTCGATCGCTTTTGCCACAACTTTCTATTGCCTCCCCCTCCGCCCCCGCCGCCTCCCGGACGCTGCCACCTGCCGGGTGGCGCCTTCCTCGCCGCAGCCGCGGCTCGGCCCCGCCATGACCCCCGCCGCCTTACCAAGGGGGTCGTGGCGGAGCAGGGCGTGCGTGTAGTCGTTCACCGTCCGCGGGAAGGGGTACAGAGGGCCCCCAAAGCCGCTGGGTCCGTAGGCGGCGGCCAGCGCGGCGGCGGAGTGGTGCGAGAAGGCGGGGTGGATCGGCGTGGGCTCGTACACCGGGGTCCGGTAGGAGGACACGAGGCTGGTGAAGGAGGAGTTGGGGGACGGCAGCGTGGGGGCGGGGGTGGGCGCGGCGGGCCCGCGGCCCAGGATGTCCTCGATGTAGAACGGCGTCGGGTGCGCGGGTTGCAGCAACGGCGTGGGCGCGTACAGCGGCACCCCCACCGCGCCCGCCGCCGCCGACCCGGGGTGTGGGTACTGCATGGCTTCGCTGCGCTCCGGCCCCTCCGCGAGCTGGCGGCCCGCACCGCGGCGCTACATTTATCCGCGCTCCGCGCTCCCGGCGATAGGCTCTGCCGGCCACGGGGTGGGGCCGCGCTCTCTGGCCCCTTCCTGCCGCCGGTCCCTGCGGCCAATGGCGCGGAGCCCCGGGAGCCGCCTCCCGCCCCCACCCTCGGCCCGCCCCCGCCGGCCGAGCTCCCGCCCCCCGGGACGCGCTCGCTCTCAGGCTCTAGGGACCCTGCGCCCCGGTGACTGGCCGTCGCTCCGGGCTCCAGGCACCCTGACCTGGGAGGCCCTCGAAGGAAGACCAGGGCCGCGTCCGTCGTGGGGAAACACGAGGAAAGTAGCGCCTGGAACACGGATTCAAGCAGTCTCAGCTCCTGCCCGAAGGCCACTCTGCCGAAACTCGGGGGGCACTCGCCCAGGCCCGAGCCCAGGGTGGCAGTAGCTGGCCCCAGGCGCGGGGCGGCTAGACTCGAGCCGGGCAGCCGTAAAGGCCACTGGCAGAGCCGCGCCTTCGCAGGCCTGAAAGTGTTCTCCCTGTCGGCGCGCTCCCTGGAGTAACGGTGGTAGAGGCTGTTGCCGGGGGCATCTCCGGAGCTCGTAGCGGGAGAGTGCCCTGGGGTCCTGGGGTAGCTCCAAAGAGAGAAATCCAGCCCTTAGCTACGTCCCAGTTGAAGTAAGGACGACTAGAGTTCTGGTGCTCTGGATTTGCGGCCGCACCAGCCCATTGCATTTGTGGGCTCCCCGCACTCGGCCACTTCCGTGAGGACGCTGGCAAAAGCCGCTTCGCTTCGGGAAGGAATCAGGGGAAAGCCTGGGTGCCAGGGAGAAGTCGTGCAGTCTTCTCCGCCCCAGTGGGGGTTGCTCTGTGTCCCCTGTCCTCCGGTCCTGGGAGGTCGCAGCTGCGCGCAGCACCGCTTTCCCATTTTGCACGTGTTTTCTATTGAATCCGTGGGGCTACCCCTTGGTGGCCTCGGCTCGGTGCAACTCCACTCGCCTGAGGGGCAAAGGGGCATTGTCTTGATTGACGCCCTCCTGCGGTCGTCACACCTCGCGGTGAGCAGTTTGTGCTGAGGTCCTCCGTTAATCGTGGAAATACTCATTTCCCAGCTTTTTCTATCGAGCTGTTTTATTTACATCTTGGAACAATTTCTCCGACTAAAGCGGGGTCGCAGACGAAAGAAGAGTGGACTGGAAGCCGGCTAGCCTGAGTTTGAGTTTCACTGGGCACATTTCTGTTGAGCAACTACTATGGGCCAGCAGTGAACACAACAGATGTAGTTTTTGTCTACAGGGAGGCAGGAAACAAATTTTGATGCTGTGACTTATGTGTGTGCTAAGAAGGAGAAGTACATAATGATCCGAAACCTAATAACCAGGGGACTGTCACCTACTTGAGGGAGGGGCGTGTTAAGGAAGGGAAAGTACTCTCCAAGGAAGTGATGTTTGAAAAATGAGAAGTTGTCAAAGAACCTCAAGAGGGACGAATATTCAAAGAATGGCATGTGAGTGTTGTTAGTGCAACTTTGGTCAACTCATCCTCCCCGAACTTTCTGAAAAATCTGAAACTTAGCCTAAAGGCTCCTAATCTTTTGGGGGTGGAGTCATAAGCATCTTTCAGAATCTGATGAGAGATGAACACAGTGAGTGTAATACGCTATCATTTGAGTTAAAACGTTAGGAAAGAGTAAGGATATTTTTAAAAAGATTTTATTTATTTCTTTGACAGAGATCACAGGTAGGCAGAGAGGCAGGCAGAGAGAGAGGAGGAAGCAAACTCCCTGCTGAGCAGAGAGCCCAACATGGGACTCCATCCCAGGACCCTGAGATCATGACCTGAGCCGAAGGTAGAGGCTTTAACTCACTGAGCCACCCAAGCTCCCAAGAGTAAGGATATTTATCTGTGCCTTTGTTCTATTAGGTAAACTATCTCTGGAAGACTCAAAAAACTAGTAACATTGGCTGTCTAAAGAGAGAGGGGAGTTGAAGGGAGAACTTGCTGTATACTTTGAATATTTAGAGAATTGAACCATGTGGATGGGTGACCTATTCATAGCACAAGTAGATCCTCCAAGAAGTGGCTGAGTCTAGGTCTGGGGCAGGAAAAGTACAAGATGAGCTCAAGGCATCTTGTGCTAGAAACCACAGAAAGGAGACAGACCACCCTGATGTGTCTTCCACTGGCCAAATTTGGGGTGGTTTAAGTATCAAAAGCACATTTTGGATTATAACACATTGAATGTAACAGTTCATAATCTCACTCTCCATAGTGATGCTTGGAGAGAGAGGGATAGTGGATGGTAAAGTTGGAAGGATGCCAGCTAACATGTGAAAACTTTGATAAAATAAAAAAAAGTAATAATTCATTAAATAAAATAAAATAATGTAATAATTCAACCATCAAGTGAGGAGTGCCTAAGTAGCTCAGTCAAATAAGCATCAGCCTTCCGCTTGGGTCATGATCTCAGGGTCCTGGGATCAAGCCCCACATGGTCTCTCTGCTCAGTGCAGAGCCTGCTTCTCCCTCTCACTCTCCCTCTGTGCTCAAATAAATAAATAAAATCCTTAAAAAAAAAAAAAAAAAAAAAAGGAATCATCAAGTGAAACATTGTTGAGGATGAGGATTTTCTTTTTTTTTTAAGATTTTATTTATTTGACAGAAACACAGCTAGAGAGGGAGCACAAGCAGGTTTCTGGTTGGGAGAAGCAGGTTTCCGGTCGAGCAGGGAGCCCAATGTGGGGCTCGATCCTGGGATCCAGGATCATGACCTGAGCTGAAGGCAGACACTTAACGACTGAGCCACCCACGTGTCCCGAGGGTGAGGATTTTCAAAACCACTCGTAGTATCACACCAATTGGTTAGATACTAGATTTTTAAAAGGAAAGCCATAAAAGACAATTGGGGACTTAAAAGAGAAAAACTGAAAATGAATTGTATGGTAGTTGACATTAGCGTTGTGGATAAGATGTCCTCATTATTAGGAGGTGCAGACTGAAGTAGGGGTGAAGGTCTTGACATCTGCAACTTTCAAATAGTTCAATATATATACACAGCACAAATATACACAAACCATTATACACACACGTACAAAGAAACAAGGAGATAAAGCAAATTAGAAAAGTATTCATTGGTGAATTTAGGTTAAGAGTATCTTATATTCATTGTACTAGTTTCAGCTTCTTTGTAGATTTGAAATTTTTCAGTATAAAAGCTTTTTAAAGTATGATTTTAGATACAAAAAAATGAAAGCAGTCTCATAGTCTCATTTTTTTTAAGTAAAAATTGTCTGAATCATTTGTGAAGTCTGCATACAAGGCAGGTAGCACACTGTCCCTGGAAGCCATCCATGGGAGGCTGTTTGCAAATCATTGGTCCCTCCATGGTCTTGTCTGATGCCGTGAACATTCTACCAGTCATTAATTCTCATCCCCTGGCCTGATCCTGAAAGACTGTGAAAGTCAAGTGTGTTCTGTGTACCAAGGACAGAGACAGGATTTGGGGGCGAAGAAAGGACAATTGCTATCTGAAGCTCAAAGGAGCCTTCAAAATTTATGTTTGAATCTTCAAAGATTGGGACTTCAGTGAACAAAGCAGGTGACTGTGATTATTGCTTTCTTCACAAAAATGTCTCTCCCTCATCTTTGTTTTTCTTCTTTTCTTGCCCCTTCCACCTAGCAAGCAATTGAGACGATCGATTCAAATAATGCCTTTATAGTAAATCACTAACCAGCTGTTGTGCTCCATCTTCAAAAACAGTATGGGTTTATAATTTATTCTGTGCATGACTCAGCCACCAGCCAAAAAAAAAAATCTAAATCTACAAATCTTCCATAAATAAATATTAAAATGCTAGGAAAATAGTTACTAATATAGGAAGAGGAAGCATCATCCATTTCTTTGATAGTCACAGACCCTGGGATGTAGATGTAGATTTTAAAAGGCATTGATAGAACATTCCAGCTCTGCTACATAATGCTCACCAGCAAATTGAAGCACTTAATTCTGTTAAACTATATAACACCACCTCTTGGAAATGCAGTCATCAGATCCATGTTCATTTTGCCATAGTTAAAAAAAATTACAACCACATTTGTGAATGTCACATTTATTGAACTACATAATTTTTAATATCACTTGTGTAGGTTTTATAGTTTGTTTTATTGTTTTAAAAGTCATTTGGGGCTCCAAAAGAACTAGGTTTTTCCGAAGTTGTCCTTATAATTTTTTTCACACAGTCAGAACTAATAAAACAAAACTGTTGTTGCTATTTAATTCAAAATCTCTTGGAGTTTCAATATTTTTTCTCTGCTGGATACTAAAACCAATAAAGCTACATGAGATTTTAATTATATTCTGAATTAAACAAGACTCTGCCCAAAAATTTGGCACCATTTATTTTAGTCACTGCTATTATAAAAGAGACCAACCTTTGTAGGAGGAGAAGGTGGGTCTCACCTCTAATTTATCTAGTAAGAACTTTGGTAGTTGTTTTGCAACTTCTTTTTTTTTTTTTTAACAGATAAACAGTATGTTTATTAAATGCATTAAGACAAACTTTACAGGGGCGCCTGGGTGGCTCAGTTGGTTGAGCGACTGCCTTCGGCTCAGGTCATGATCCTGGAGACCCGGGATCGAGCCCCACATCGGGCTCCCTGCTCCGCGGGAAGCCTGCTTCTCCCTCTCCCACTCCCCCTGCTTGTGTTCCCTCTCTAGCTGTGTTTCTCTCTGTTAAATAAATAAAATCTTAAAAAAAAAAAAGACAAACTTTACAAATAGACAAATCAATTTATTTTCAATAATTAAATATACATAGAGGTAAAACTTCAAATTAGCTAAAGCTTTAAGGCATCAGGGCACCTGGGTGGCTCAGTTAAGTGTCTACCTTTGGCTCAGATCATGATCCCAGGGTACTGAGATCAAGCCTGGTATTTTCAGGTTCTCTGCTCAGCTTGGAGCCTGCTTCTCCCTCTCCCTCTGCCTTTACCCCCACCTCACTCCCTCTCACTCTGCTCTCTCTAATAAATAAAATCATTTTTAAAAAATTGTCATCACAAGAAAAAAATTAAAAAAAAAGAAAGCATCAATGGATTTCATTATAGAAATTTTGTTCTATTTTTTTTTTTAAAGATTTTATTTACTTATTTGACAGAGAGAAACACAGTGAGAGAGGGAACACAAGCAAGGGGAGTGAGAGAGGGAGAAGCAGGCTTCCCGCCGAGCAGGGAGCCCGATATGGGACTCGATCCCGGGTCTCCGGGATCATGACCTGAGCTGAAGGCAGTTGCCCAACCAACTGAGCCACCCAGGCGCCCTTGTTCTATTTTTATTTTCTTTTTATTTTCTTTTTTTTTTTTAATTTTTTTTTCCCATTCCTAACACCCAGTGCTCCACGCTCTAGGCGCCCCCAGTACCCACCACCAGGCTCTCCCATCCCCCCACCCCCTCCCTCCAAGTCCCTCAGTTTGTTTCTGTGTCCAAAGTCTCTGTTGTTTCGTTTCCCTCCCTAGATTACCTTAGTTCCCATTTCCTTTCCTTCTCCCACTGTTCTTCAGGGTACCACTCATGCATCGCAAGTAAGAGAAACCATGTGATACTTGACCCTCTCTTCCTGGCTTATTTCACTCAGCCTAATCTCCTCCAGTCCAGTCCATGTTGCTACAAAAATTGGATATTTGTCCTTTTTGATGTAGGCTAGATTTCCATTGTATATATGGACCACATCTTCACACGCTCCGG